>WFKH01011801.1:58185494-58230998 GCA_016163765.1 Magallana hongkongensis | reverse complement strand
TTTCTGAGAAGAAGATTTTTAAAGATTTACCCTATATATTCCTATGTTAAAATTTGACCCCCCATCGTGGCCCATTGTGGCCCAACCCTACCCCCTAGGATCATGGTTTGAACAAACTTAAATCTACCTTACCTGAGGATGCTTCCACACAAGTGTCAGCTTTTCTGGGCAATCAGTTTTTGAGAAGAAGATTTTTGAAAAATACCAACAAATTTTCAATAATTCTAAATTATCTCCCCTTTAAAGAGGGCGTGGCCCTTCATTTGAACAAACTTGAATCCCCTTCACCCAATGATACTTTGTGCCAAGATTTGTTGAAATTGGCCCAGAGGTTCTGGAGAAGAAGATGAAAATGTGAAAAGTTTACAACAATGACAACGCCAACGACGACAGACAACAGACAAATTTTAATCAGAAAAGCTCACTTGAGCCTTCGGCTCTGGTGAGCTAAAAACTAATATACTAAAGCTAAAGACCCTTTCCACCATATTAAGTCTAAAAAGGTTTTTCCAGAGATCAATTCTTTCCAATTTGATAAATGAATATATATCCACAAAGTGAGAATGGTGTAAACATTCAATATGCTTTCATAGTCAGATTTTAACACTATTTCTCTGTATCTCAATGTAAATTGCAGAAAATAAAAAAATATAGTAACATTTATAAACATAAAGGACATTTACATGTCCTTTATATTTATTTTGATTTTTTTGGCTTAGTTATTATGGTAGATTAACTGACAGTATATAATTTAACATATTGAATAGATAATTAGAAAGGCTGACTTGACTCGCTGGTTTAGACAAGCTTTAAATACAGGTTTTTTGGCAAGCAGAAAATTCAACTACATAAGGGGGATTTTTTTGCTCCAAGATTTTCCTTTGGATAGCTAGAAAATGGAGACTTGGAAAAATTGCTTAAAAAGTACAGTCTCCTACCTGGAGGAATGTCAGTATGACTAAGAAGAGATTCCATTTCATATCTTTCATATTTCATGGCTAGGAATAAAAAAAAATTTACAATTAATATTTTTCACAAAATCAAAAATCATTTTTCATCTTTAATTCATTTTTATCTATTGCTAAAAATACATGTATTATATCTTTTCAATTTAAAAAAAAAATAAAAATAAGGACACACAATGCCTTCACAAAGTTTGGTTTTCTAAAGAATGTTTCCCATACAGTTTGTGCCACTTCAAGGGCCCTATTATTAGCTGTGTGATTAAATTTAGAATCTACATTATACAGTTTAAAAAAGTCTTTCTTGTAAAATCAAGGCATTTCTGATTCATTAGATATTGAAAAAAAGTTTTACAGACACTCCCTTTTTCACAATTTCTATTATCTTCTTGTCCATGCTGTCACAATCATATTCCAAATGTTTACTTGCAATTGCAAATGTTTTAGTATTAATGTTTCTAAATTTGTTCTAAATGTGCATGTGTACAACCTAACTACTGTACTATTTCTATATCTTTGAAGCATGAGTGATCACTGGGTATAGTAGTTTGTGACATTACAGGAGGAACCTGTTTCACGGATTTGATAAATTTTCTTTAACTCAACTTGTCCAGATATTGGTAAGAGAGAGTAGATTTGTTCAGAATCAAGCCAAATGGATGTTCTGCATATTGTATCCCATTCTGTATAATCTTGGGTGGTTCTTTTCAATATTGTGTAATCCTGGGAATGTAGTACCTGTGTATTAGAAGTCTCATCAGGCATATCACTATTCACTTGTATAAGACTAGTGACTACAACCCCAGTTACCAGTCAGTAGGTATATGGCAGTGGGTTGATCTTAATATCTATCTATAACAAGTATAAGACATGCTACCAGTGATATTTCAACAAAATTCCAGTGATGTGACAACATACATTCTGCCTTATTTATCAGTTCCTCATAATCACTAATTCTATTGTACATTTGGGAATAAATTGTGACTGCTTAATAGGGGTGACCGCTTCGGCAGTTTTGACTGTAAATTCCATCAAATAAATTAATAATTGCAGAAAATTGAAAGTCAAAAAAATTGTTAATGCCAGAAAAGTTGGGGGGGGGGGGGGAAATTCATATCAAAATATCTCCCTTGCAAGGTGAGAAAGTACATGTAGTCACGAAAATAATATGTGTTGTAGAGGACATCTTAATGTTGATGTGTTAAAAGAGCAGAAAAATTCATTGACAAATGATTTTATACTGCAATGTCCTGTTCTCCCTTAATACGCAGGTCTGTTGCCACTTATTGCTGAAACATGACTCATACAGCACATGCTGTTGCCAAGAAAACTGTTGTTATATGGACAATTACTCAACAAGTAGGTATAGTCACATATTTACAAGTACATGTATCACCATTCGTACCTTTTCTCCTTCTGCAGTATAACCAGATGGCTAATGCTACAAGTGTTAGTACTACCAAAACTACTGCAGAAGAAATCAATCTGCTGAGCAAAGGAGAGAGGTCTACGGGCACCTGTTTTGGAGGTGTATTGGTGATCTCCTCACTACAAAAGTAATATGAAAATAAATAAGAATTCAGTTACAATTTAAGAAATGAATTTAATAATTTTTCTATTGATCGACGTATCAAAGGAAAAATTGACCGGAATACTTCATCAATGCGCGTAGCGCTGGATGAAAAAGTTCAATTCATTTCTTATCATTTAATAAAACATTTTCAAATCATAAAATATGAAGTGTCATTGATCAAAAATCTTAATAATGTAAATGAAGCGGTGCGTGTGAATACAAAACAATAACAGCAACAATATTCAAAATGGATGCGCCTTCAGCTGATGCAGGGGTATTCGGCTGAATTTAATGGATTAAACATATTATAGAAAGTTGAAATCTGAACCGGCTGAATTCAAAACAAATACATGAGATGGCTTGTGATACTATTCACTGTGCAGCAAGATTTGTTAAAACTGGTTTTAATGTGTGTTAGATCGCTGGAATATGCAACTGGGCATAACCATGCAAGGAGACGGGATCGTGGACGAAAATGGTTATGTCAACAAATACTAGTATGTATGTGCGACTTTTGTAAATATTGTGGTAACTAGATAGCCAGTGAGGTACTTAAATGATATACCGGACGTCCCGGACTAACAAATTCCGGATCCGGACTCGGCATTTAGAATCGCCGAAATCCCGGGACTTGGCAATGTTTCTTGTTTATCTTTTTTTTAAATTATAAAATATAGTTCGTAAAATTAAAAATAAATCAAATTCTCTAATGTATTTAATAAAAATATGTTATTTTTGGCGTTAATGTGCACGTAAGCATTACAAATGTTTCGAAAATACAATCTGTCTTTTTATTTTCCATTGAGGTATGACCTGCTTTTACACATTTTTCATGTTTCCCCCCATATGACAAACAGCAATGAGTTTGCTGAATTTTGGACTTACGAGCAGTAATATACGCAAATAAACGGCAAATAAAACACCCCGTGAGGAACATGATGCTGGGGGTGACGCGAGGTGTATTAAAAATAATAATTCCAGCTACGAAACTTATGAACAGAATTCGCGAATTCCATAGTCACTGGCATGATGATAGGCCGTGGCTTGAATACAATATGACAATACGAGAACAATGTTTTGTTCATTTTGTCAAAGTTTTCCCGATAACGGCGGGCAAGTCAAATCGATGACAAGATCTATTAGTCTGGTAATATGTTGAACTAGTAAAATACTCATGTATGACTATGTGACAGTGAATGGAAGGAAAAAACCCATAATTTCATACATATAGTTTTTATTCAATGCAACAAATTAAAAAATAAATTATAACATTAGTTTTAAAGATGTTTAGGTTAATATTATTTTATCAATCAATCATGACAATGTGGACTTGGAAATTTCTTCCTCAGACTTGCCTAAAATTCACTCTCTAAGTCCTGGACTTGACCATCATAAAAAAAAATTTGAACCCCTGACGTGTGTTAATTGAAAACTCATCGTTACCAAATTTGAGCAGCAGTGTTACAGTGAAAGTAGCCTATACATCTGTTATAATTATTCCTGGAATTGGAACAGCCAGACTGAGACAGCCTTGCCGTAAATGTTGATCGTTGATCTCAAGCAGACGAAATCGTGAGAAGACGCTTAATTTTCTATTTAGTGAATGAAATAATGTGTATTGTTTATTTTCAAGGTTAGACTTTTAATTTTTTATATTTATAAAGTGGTATTTTGTTTGCTTACAATATAAAACAGACAGAACTTTACATTTTGTTGACAGTGTTTATTTTGGAAATTCCTGTTCTATAAATAGTGTTAAATCAGAACAGAAGAGAAAAGTAGATACGGCACAATTTTATTGCTGCAGGTATCAAAGGAATTTTTCGACCAATCAGAAGCGCCGATATCTCGTCAAACTAATAAATATTAAATGATATGGAATATCAATTAAAATTTATACAAAAAATAAAGAGAATAAAATAATCTATTGTAAATAATGCATTACAGCCAGGAAACCATTAATTACTAAGAATAAACAAAAAAGAATTCTGTTAAAGAACACAGAAATCTAATCACTTTTAGTGCAACAACTTATTTTGCAATGTACATCCGATGAATTGGTTTGCAAAGACCAATGTTCACAACCAAGCCTAAATTAATTATTAAGCCCATGTTTTTATAACAACAATATGACAAAGACTGGTTCGCAGCGAGAAATATTTGTGATAGCGAGGCTCTCTTTCTTAAGAGAAAAGAGGCTACAACTTTAAAAAAAAAATTGTTAATGCAACACAGTGAAAAGAATATTTATGCTCAAATGATACTGTAATTGCTGGGGTCAGAGAAAGCCATTTTTTGGTTCAGGCAATTAGTATTGGAGTGTATTAGATAAAAAGATAAGTAAGCTGCTTGGTGTCAAAGCTATTAACATTGTTGCTCAACAAGTGAGTACCGGTAATGGCCACAGGCCTCTTGTAACATTGTATTTTATTTTTTAAATTGTAAACAGAATCAAACATTTAATGTGTTTAAAATTAAAACTCCTTACACTACTCACCTATGCAACTGTTCACTAAAAAGACACAAACAATTAACTTTATTTACCGGTGTCATATAATATTTTGATACCGTGAAATATTGAACCCGGGTTCAAAATATTATGCGATATTATGAACCCGGGTTCAATATATCGCTGCGAAATATTGAACCCCCCTATAAAATATTGAACCCCGGGTTCAATATATTAAGACCGCGATATTTTACACTACTCACCTATGCAACTGTTCACTAAAAAGACACAAACAATTAACTTTATTTACCAGTACAAGTCAACTTATCATTTTATATTAAAATTCTTATATGTTTCAACAAATCTGACATTGAATCTCTTCAATAGCACTGAAAAATAGAGGGGGTTCAAAATATTGCAGCCATAATATTTGAACCCCCTCTCCAAAGGGAATTGGAAAAAGGAGGGGGGTTCAATCTATCGCAGCCATAATATTTTGAGCCCCCTCTCCAAAGAGAATTGGAAATAGGAGGGGGGTTCAATATATCGCGGCCATAATATTTTGAACCCCCTCTCCAATAGCACTGAAAAATAGAGGGGGGTTCAAAATATCACGGCCATAATATTTTGAACCCCCCTCTCCAATGGGAATTGGAAATAGTAGGGGGGTTCAAAATATCACGGCCATTATATTTTGAACCCCCTCTCCAAAGGGAATTGGAAGTAGGAGGTGGGTTCAAAATATATCGCAGCCATAATATTTTGAACCCCCTCTCCAATAGCAATAAAAATTAGAGGGGGGTTCAAAATATCGCAGCCATAATATTTTGAACTCCCTCTCCAAAGGGAATTGGAAATAGGAGGGGGGTTCAAAATATCGCGGCCATAATATTTTGAACCCCCTCTCCAATAGCAATGAAAATTAGAGGTGGGTTCAAAATATCGCAGCCATAATATTTTGAACTCCCTCTCCAAAGGGAATTGGAAATAGGAGGGAGGTTCAAAATATCGCGGCCATAATATTTTGAACCCCCTCTCCAATAGCAATGAAAATTAGAGGGGGGTTCAAAATATCGCGGCCATAATGTTTTGAACCCGGGGTTCAATATATCGCAGCGATATTTTGAACCCGGGTTCAATATATTGCGGGGTTCAAAATATTATATGATAATATTTTGAACAAGTACAAGTCAACTTATCATTTTATATTAAAATTCTTATATGTTTCAACAAATCTGACATAAAAGTTAAACTAAAAACTGCAAAACACAAAGATGATTTGCCAAGTTCTTTTTTGTACTTCACCCTTGCTATATGTAATTGATTGACATCTATATTGTATAAAGAAGTACATGCATTTATCTTTAATTTGATTTATCTGCTGCTTTGTTTCTAGAGAAGATATTGGATAAGACATTACCCTATTTTTACATATTTCAAAATTATCTTTCCTTTGTACAGGATGTAAGCTTATTTATTCTAACAATTTTATTCCCCTTTACCCATAGCTAAAAATGATTTCTGCCAGTGGGTCTTAATGAAGAAATCATGCATGTAAGGTTAAAAGGGCATGGTCACGATTTAATTATGCCAAACTTTATTTTTCAATATTTAAGTTTTACAATGCTTTAGTAACGCATTTCTAATGATCAACCAAAATTTGAGTGTTGGTTGTAAAATTATAAGCGAGATATGAACTCTCAACTCTTTTTGCTATGTGAACAAGACTCATGCTTTGTTTTTTTTTTACAATGCTACATATACCAGTACCACTTAAAGCTTTTTTTTAAGCTGCTTTTTCTATCTGCTGTTTCGTTTTGATACATAAATAAACAGTTTATAGTGTTTGTCACATTCATTTTAGTCCTAAACACAGGATATTCAAAATGTAAACAAAAACATCATTCCAGCTTTGTTTACATAGCAGAGAATTGTGATCTCTGTATCTCGCTTACAAATCAACAACCGACACTCAAAATTTGGTTGCCTTTTAACAATGCTTTACTGAAGCATTGTAAACCTTAAAAACAAAAAATTAATTTTTTACCAAAATCAATTTGACCATGCCCCTTTAACAGACAGGGAATGTGCATCAGAAAAGCTTGATGAACCAGAATATTGGTGACAATTTTTTACTTACAGGATTTCTGTTTTATTGAGACATCCTGAATCTGCAAAAAACAAAATTTCAAGATTTCAAGAAAGATAGCTTAAATGTTTACAGGGGATATCACATTATAAAGCACAACATCATTGTAAATATCTGTGACAAAAATGACTATGTCACATTTCCAAAACTGACCAGTGCTCCAATAGCCAACAGTTTGGAGGTTAAAATGGATATTTTAAAGTCTAAGAAATGTTTACAGCAAATAAAAGGCATTCTTGTTTAGCCAACAATCATTCGGCCTTTTGCTTTCAAAGTTGTGGTTAATCTTACAGCAGGTCTTGAAACTATAGTACAAAAGCTCCTTCATCCACCAGATAATATTACAACATTGCATGGACTGCTTTACCTCTGTGTTATAAACATTTGATTGTTCGTTAATCTGCTTCAATTTTATTAATGATTGCAAGTTATGCATTTTGATATTTGAAGACTTTAACTACATATGGTATTCATGAATCCTCACACTCCTGTCAGGTCTTCTGAGTACACTTTTACAGACACAAGTTGCACGGTTCGGTTCGGTACGCTTTTGAACGGTACGTTTCGCTTTGTGAACGGTACGGTTCATTTTGTGAACGGTACGGTTCGCTTTGTGAACGGTATGTTTCTTTTTGAGAACGGTACGGTTCGCTTCTTGCACGGTAGCTGCACGCTTTGTAAACGGTTTGCGCGCTTAATTAATGAGGTAGGCGTGGCCTGAACGCTTTGATTTTTTTTGATATAATTTTGTTTAGTTTTTGCCCGATTGACTTCTGTAAGGTGGTAATTATGACGAGCCTTTTTTTAATTTTTATGTAATATTAGAAATGTATTTCAATCTAATTAAAATCAGAACTTCCATCCATTCCCCCGTTTTTGATATGTTGCGTGAAACGTGTACTCATTGAAAACCGGAAAGCGGAGGGTAGTTTTAATTTTGATTAGTGTGTCATTATTCGTATTAATTTTAGATAAATGCAATTATTACAATAGATTAGAAGAACTGACTTTAACGCAATATATGTTTGTTAATTCAGCGATCTGGCGATAATTCTAACAATCATCTTAAGATTATTATTTCTATTGAAGTCATTAAATATTTTAAATCCATTTGAAATTGCTAGGAAAAATTGCCCCGACTTTTTCCGATATTTCTTTAGTTTCCTTTCTCGCTGTCTTGATTTTTGGCTAGTTGTTAAATTTACAAGCATCATTCTATTTTTGTATTCATAATTCTTATGATCATTCTTTATTGCATACGGTTGCCAATCAATTTCCCCTGGTTAATAAGCAATGTAAAAATACACGCAATTAACGATAAGATAAACAATGAGTATCAGTTTAGAAATCTTGATATTAACTATTTAAGATTTTTGACAAGGATTTTTATTCATTTAAATATTGATTCTATGGTTTTCTGCACTTGTTCGTATACACAGATCAAACCACCTACATGTAACCCGTCATCGCTTCTCTTATCTGAAATAATATCCTTGTATATACTCAAAATATGACTATTAGTTTTTTTATTCAGTTAAACTATACATGTACCATATTTCTTACGATAAATTATTATGTACACAATAAGTCAATAGCTTTTAATGGCGATATTTATCATTTTGTTGGACAAGTGTCTGCTCTTCACTGTATGCATGCAATTTAGCTGACGTTTTACATATGCTGGCTAACTTGTTTATATTTCATTTCCCGTTTTACTCGCATACTTGTTGTAAACAGGACACGGAAAAATACCCGTCAATCAACAAATGAATGTTAAAAGTAATAAATATATTAAGAATTTATCTAGTAACAAAAAACACGACAGCGATGGAAAGAGACCCTGCTATGATCGCCAGTACATGAGTTAAAATCATGAAGTTGGAAGGAAATGATTGTTGAATAATTTCAAATAGGAACACTCTTTAAAATAAGGATTTAAGAAAACATAAAACTAAAACGTTTTCATTCGATAATTTTCTTCAATTATGTAGGAGGAGCCAAGTAGCAAGCGGCGCATGGCGTGATCTGTTCTGCTATACTTAAACTGATTGACAGGCGAAGCACGTGGAGTCCTGAAATAAAATCCCGCTCAAAAGACCGACTATAAAAACCTAAAGTAAAACAATTGTTCCGCGATAAAACTTTAATTTACAATGTAATATAATTAACACACAAGCTCTCTCTCTCTCTCTCTCGCCTTTTATTTAAGATAGAAAATTTCTTTCGTAAGATCGAAAATGGGCGCTTTAGATGAAGACGTACGCATTTTTGTAGTTTTTCTTTTGTCTTGAAAACCCCCGAGGGCATGTCGTTTTATACCCTGGGATTGTTAATCACTATACACAGGAAATGATCGCGACTTAAACTTAATATACACAAGAAAGCCAAGAAAGAATACTGATATAACACGTTATGATTCAATGTGCGTTAAAGCAACCCACAACTTTATACATGTTTGAAAAGATTATTTTTTTGAAGGAGAAACTGATTTATTAAGTTGATTCCCGGCACCTATTCATTTCACAATTTACGACATACACATGTACACATGTATTAACAGTTTATGGCGCTATGCAAAGAAAAGATTAAGGTCTATGAATTTTAAAGGAAATTAAATTAAAACTTTTTCATAACGGTTTTAATAAAAATAACAGCGTTAAATTGTAGTATGTGTCATTTAATCCCGTATAACTAAAATCTAGAAAAATATTGAACTTATCTGGTCAGCGATAATCTCCGTCCGTATTCATCGAAAGACATTAGACAATAAGCCGTATATGGAAGTTGCACGCTTATTGCACGGTACGGTACGCTTTTTTGGCCGTTTTGGGGCAGATCTTGCATAAATTATATTGCACGCTTTTTGCACGGTACGGTTCGTTTTGTGAACGGTACAGTTCGCTTTGTGAACGGTACGGTTCGTTTTGTGAACGGTACGGTTCGCTTTGTGAACGGTACGTTTCGTTTTGTGAACGGTAAGGTTCGTTTCTTGCACGGAACGGTACGGTTCGTTTTAGAGGTGTAGTAGCATGTTTCAGGGTCTGTAACTTGATATGACCACGTATGAAAGAGAAAGGCTTCTCTGACAATTATGAACTTATATAATTTTTTTACTGTGATTTATTCTTGTATCCCCTCCCCTTTTCCCCTTTTCTCTCAACGCAGAAAATTCTGAAATATTTAGAAGTGAAACAAACCACTTTTATGTAAAAACTTGTAATGCTTGAATCTGGAGGAAGGGGGGGGGGGGCTGGAAAATTCAAGATTATGTAAATCCACATGGTAAAGTCATTAAAAAGAGGCCTCAGACCCCTCTGCAAACAAAATTATCCTTTGGATACCTTCATTCTAATCTAAATTATATAAATACATATATACATTATGAGTAATCAATGCTAAGATGCATTTATCAATTATTTCACTTTGCATTTACATTGAAGTGAGAGCTGTTACTCTCTTTACCATGTAACATATCTATAAGTACTTTCGCACTAGCTGCATGACAATGGCGTGGACCAGCATCAGCTGACACTACTTACACCTATACACTAGGTTCGACCTGTAATCATTGTCTGAGCACGCTCCGTACTGGCTGTCGCATGGTATCAGATCAATTTTAGCAGCAACTGTGTTGTAAATGGGACAGTAATCTACAGAGTAAAGAACATATTACAGTGGTAATCAATGATCAAAACTGTGCAGACAGTATAAAAACCTAAAAATAATTCACAAATTTGATAATTCTCATATCAAATTAACTGTAAAATATATATACTTATTTAGAGCTTTTTTAAGCATCCATTTTAATCAAGATAGGGCTCTATATTTTAACCTTGCCTTAATTATCATACATATGGATCCATTTTATATATATATAGTTATATTTATGGGATAGAAATTTTTTTACTTGAATATGTATATGTAATTAGCTATCTCCGACATTCAAAGCTGCTTAGAACAACTCAAAAACGTTATCATGCCCTAGCTATCATCCCCTAAAAACCAATATCAGTATCTGCAAGCTTCCTCTTTGCTGCACAATGACATTCATAGTTACATTAACCATGCAAGTCAGAATGGGCTATGACCAGTATTTACTTCAGTACGTAACCAGCTCCAACACTCTTACCCACTTTGAGTTTCTCTAAAATTTAAACCTGTCTTAAGGTCAGATTAATTGAGATCAAGATCCATATCTGACCCCGGGGCCATAAAAGTTAGACAAGCTAACTTTGGATCTTAGTCTCACTTTTCCACTATATATTTCTTTTGTAAAAGTGAGACTGAGATCAAAAGTGAGCTCGTCTAACTTTTATGGCCCCGGGGCCTGAAGTTAGCTCTGTACTAGCTACCTTGGTACATATAAATACCGTAGTAACATCAACCATCTAAAATTTGAATAGGTAAGAAGTTAGAACATGTAGTTATCTGCCCTGATCCAAAAACTTAACCTACTCCACAAACTTAAACCTCCTTCAGCTGATCCAAAACATTTTGCTCAGATTCAGGACACATGCCTGTCAAGTGCATTGGCATTAAAAGATGCATCATTCAGGCAAGTTTGGTGAACTTCAGACCAGTACGTAGCAACTGAGATAATTGGGACCTGCTGCAAAAACTTTAACCAAATACAAACACCTAGCTTATAGGGTATAGACAAGCTCCCATGACTTCCTCTCAGTGAGCTACAAAGCAAATCAAATGACCCACATTTGTCCCCACCATAAGGTCATTGTCACTTATAAATGTAATAATAATATCATTTGATACAATTTGTTCCAGTTGGTACAGAATTTGACATTTAGATATAACAAATTATACTTGAATCTATGGGACTCATTATGCTTCATAATATCACTTATCTATGTAAATTGAGCAGTATGTAGACTTGCATTACTGAGATATATGCACAAACATGCACAATGAACAATCAGTATGTGTCCCGGCCATCACCGGATACCAGTACATGCATAGATCTATGGTCCCTTGTCAATTGTTTTCTTGATCAATATACACCATACAACAAGAAATTCAATGGTTGTCCACACAGATAAATGTGTGCAACATAAACAATGACTCAACTTCATACTGCACACGAAACCAATCTTTTTTCATTTATATGACACATGATCAGCATAATCATTTACTGAGCCAGTAAACATAAGGAATGTGGAGGTATCAATAGTGTATTTAATCTATTTATTTTACTTCTTACACTTCTTACAGTCATCAGACAACATGCTCCCAGCAGTATTATTACATACAATATTACAACTACATGTACTTCATTTTTTAATATATTGCTCTATTATCAGTATTTTTACAGGTCTGTTTTCTTACATATAAATACAGTAATTTCATACTGTGATGTACTTGCTTTTAAAAATCAACGTTCACTTGAAAATAAATAAACCTTTAAACCAGGATCCACTTTCAAAAATTAAAACACTCTTTATATTTTTGTTTTGTATAGGTCATGTGTGTTTGATGGGCAGGGAAAACCCCACGAAAGTACAGTGTTAAAACAACAAAGTTATAGATCCTTCATCCACATATATATTTCCTATTCCCAATTCATCATCACTAGTCTTACACCTCTTACCTAAGAAAAGCTAGACTGACACAGTGGCACTGGATTTCTGTTGTAGTACCAAATTTATACACATAATTCATAACTTCTGAGGTTCTACTCACTTTTTAGCACCCAGTTGGGCTTTACACAGATCTGCCCGGGTTTGTTGTACTGGTTTGGCAGGCAGTGGTACAGCTCCTGGTCTGAACAATTCCATCTTCCCTTCAGCCCCTCCCATTTAACAGAATCAAAGGGACACAACTCCTGAGAGGACAAGGCAATGAACTGAGTTTTATCCATGTTACCACCAAGCTACACGTGGCATGAAGTTTATTGACTCTGTATTTCTGAAAAAACCACCATGAAGAAAATTTACTTACTAATCAATTTCCAATAAACTTTAACTTCTTATAAATAAAACAACATCTTTTTGAAAAAGATCAATCTTAATTTGATCACAAGATATGATTTGTGACATCTCATCTTTTGTATTCAGGATCAGAGCTTTGAAGAAATCATGCTTTTATCAGTCATGGAATAATTTACAAATTACAAAAGATGGACATGCAGTTATATCAATCAATATCACTTGTTTCAACTTTCATGAAGCCATGAATTATATAGACCTTAGCTAAAAAATACTTAATAGGAAAGAATTAACATATAATGGCATTTTGCCAGCTGTTTCAATCCTTTTTAATGTATTAATTTATACTTGAATAAAATACTTCTTGAATCATTAACTAAACAAGAGGCCCATGGGCCACATCGCTCACCTGAACAACAGTTCCTTGTAACATTCTATTTTGTAGCATATGCTATTTCCATTTTAAACTTTGAACCCCTTTCTGGGGCCCCAGTATTGGTCCATGGTTTATGGTTGGCTTTAACAATTTAGAATCTACACTATTTGAGGATCCTTGCATAGTAATCTCACAAACTGTAACAGTGTAGTTCTCGAGAAGAAAATTTTTAAACATTTTTCCATATATATTTCTATGTTAAACTTTGAACCCCTCTTGGGGCCCCAGTATTAGTCCGGTGGTAACAGCTTCATTAATTTAGAGTTATATTACATTATTTAAGGATGCTTGGAAAGTAATCTCACATATTGAAGCACAGTAGTTCTCCAGAAGAAGTTTTTCAAACATTTTCCCTCTATATTTCTATGTTAAACTTTGAACCCCTTCTGGGGCCCCAGTATTAGATCAAGGGTCACAGCTTTTATAATTTAGAATCTACACTATTTTAGGATGCTTACTTAGTAATCTGACAAATTGATGCATTGTAGTTCACGAAAAGAAGATTTTTGAATATTTTTCCTATTTACTTCTATGTTAAACTTTGAACCCCTTTTGGGGCCACAGTATTAGTCTGGGGGTCATGATTTTACCGATTAAGAATCTATAATAGCCACAGTTGCTTGCTTAGTAATCCCACGAACTGTTGCACTGTAGTTCTTGAGAAGAAGATTTTCAAACATGTTCCCTATATATTTCTATGTTAACTTTGAACCCCGCCTGGGGCCCCAGTATTAGTCTAGGGGTCACGGCTTCCACAATTTAGAATCTTTACAAATTGACGATGCTTGAATAATAATCTCAAAAACTGTAGCAGTGTAGTTCTTGAGAAGAAGATATTTAAACACTTTCCCTATGTAAAACTTTGATCACCTTCTGGGGCCCCAGTGTTGGTTGAGGGGTCACGATTTTAACAATTTATAATCTACAATAGCCAAGGATGTATGCATAGTATTATCCCAAACTCTTGCATTGTAGTTCATGAGAAGAAGATTTTTAAACATGATGTTTCCTTTATATGTTAAACTTTGAACCCCGCCTGGGGCCCCAGTTTTTGTCCGGGGGTCACAATTTTTACAATTTAGAATCTTCACTATATATTAAAGCTTTTGTATAGATATTGGCATTTCTGGTGCAGTGGTTCTTGAGGAGAAGATTTTTAAACATTTTTCCCATGTAATTCAATGTTAAACTTTGAACCCTGCCTGGGGCCCTAGTTTTAAGTCCGGGGGTCACGATTTTTATAATTTAGAATCTTCACTATATATTAAAGCTTTTGTGTAAATATTGGCATTTCTGGTGCAGTGGTTCTTGAGAAGAAGATTTTTAAACATTTTTCCCATGTATTTCTATGTTAAACTTTGAACCCCGCCTGGGCCCCAGTTTTAGTCAGGGGGTCACGATTTTTACAATTTAGAATCTTCACTTTATATATAAGCTTTTGTGTAAATATCTGCATTTCTGGTGCAGTGGTTCTTGAGAAGAAGATTTTTAAAGACACACACCCTATACTCACTCTTACGCGATTATCTCCCCTTTATTTTAACAATTTAGAATCCCCTTTCCATAATCTTGAATGCTTTGTACCAACTTTGGTTAAATTTGGCCCAGTAGTTTTAAAGAAGAAGTCAAAAATGTGAAAAGTTTACAGATGGACAGACGGACGGACGGACGACGGACAACAGGTGATCAGAAAAGCTCACTTGAACCTTCGGTTCAGGTGAGATAAAAACCTGACTCTCACTTATGTGGAATTAGTTTTTAAATTTCAGTATTAACCCATGGCAAAATGAACTGCCTATTTTAGCAGTAGATAGGCAGTTCTTAAGCAGTTTTCAAATTATTTGGCAGTTTTTAAGCAGTTCCAAGCAGTAAGGATTTTAGTGGGAGGTCAAAACTGCCTAGGTAAAAGTATAAGCAGTTATTCTTAGCAGTTTTCTTAGCAGTTTTTGCAGTATAAGCAGTTATAGGTTAATACACACCTCACAGGGGACTTGCATCATTTTAGAATTCATTTCCAATCAGTTACAAATCTGGGTCACTGGCCGCTGCCAGATAAACTGACCACTCAGAATCAAGATCAGAGATAACAGGAAGTTTTGTTGCAAATTTTGAATGTATTAGCCATGGCATGAGGGGCAGTTAAGAGTGCATGTGATATTCACAACAAAAGATGTTGTGTATGGGCAAACTCAAGTAAATTTATGGAATTTAATATGTTCTAAGGATATTACATACATTTCTCTTAAGGTAAATAAAATATTTCAAATAAATTTTCATTGAAAAGGTTTTAATAATGGCCTAGCTGGCTAGATCACTTAAATTATATAAGATCTGATATATAGTATATGCATGGGAATTGACTCTTAGAGTAGGGTGAGACCACAATGGTCAATCAAATTAAGGTATATGAGTATAATCTAACAAAAACATTTTAAATCACAACTTGCTAGCAAAGTAGCCTAGGTCATGAATGTAATTTGAAGTCTGCCTAGCTTATATATAATTATATAATATATATTATATTTATATTTACTATGCCAAGAGCTAGTTAAATGTAGTACGTATCCACATGCAGTGTGGATTCAAGTTGGCTTAATCAATCCACTGACCCAGTTTCATTTGGAAATATTGTACATGTATGTCTTTGTATTGTAATAGGAAAGAAGGAATATTGAAAACATACATGTATGGCTGGACCGGGAATCGAACTCGGGACCCCAGTAACTCTATATCCACGATATCCACGGTCCATATAGCCCCAACTACTACATTCCTCCCTCCTTAAATGATCTTTGCCCTCGAAGATCACCCCAGGTTCTTCCCCTGGCAGAGTTTACCTGTCAGTTCCAGGGGCAGGTCACAGCACCAAATGTAATAGGAAAGGAGGAATATTGAAAACATATGGCTGGACCGGGAATCCAACCCAGGACCCCGGTAACTCTAGTCAGGAGCTCTATCACTGAGCTACCCAAGCCAATATCCACGGTCCATATAGCATCAACTACTACAGTGTAATAATTTATTCTTGAAAATGTTAAAACTTATTCCTATAACCTATATATATATTAGCAGTTCCTAGCAGTTTTCAGCTTGATTATATTTCATGCATATTCATTTATGAAAACCATATTAGGAAATGAGCAAGCAGTTTCTGGCAGTTTTAAACAGTTTTTACCAGTTTACATCAACTCATTTAAATTTTTCGGCCAAAATAACTGCCTAAAAACTGCTAGATAACTGGTAAGGCTAAAAATTACTGCCTGGAACTGCTTATATTCATTATGAGACATATAGTGAAATCCAACTGCTAAGAAAAGTATGGAAGGCTAAGGAACTGCTAAGAAACTGCTTAGATAACAAAACTGGTACTGCTAAGGAACTGCCAATAAACTGCCTTCCACTTTGACATGGGAAGCAACAAATACTCTAAATAGAACCTTGATCCTTGTAGAAAACCACTGTAATAATCTAACAGACTTTATGAATTTCCCTGTGTCTAAATTTTTTAAGTTACCACAATGTATCCTTTCAAGCTGTTCATTTATCTTTACTTTTTTCTTCTACTGCCTTTTTACTACCCTAAAATACAAAAAGACATTTTTCCACATATAAAAAATGAGAAAGTTACAATTTGCTGATTACAAGATGGATCTCGGTTTGATCATTAAAGCTTAATTAAAATATGATTTGAACTGCTCTTCAAAACGATAAACTATATTATTTCTATAAGTGATTGAATTACATATTATTGAAAATGAAAATTAGCAATTTTAATGTTAAACAAGCTAGGCATAAGTATGGTTATATAAGCAGTCCATCTATACTTATAAATTAAGACATTTTGCCAATAAACTACAAACTGCCTGCACCAGAGTAACTGCTTATACACCTTTGGTATTTCAATTAACACGTGTGAGATGATGTCCGTAAACTATAATTGAATTTTACATGATAAGTATTTATAGTGAAATTAATTAAAGACCTATTTTCATTTTCGATAAACCAGCCCAAAATAGGAATCAAAGGCCTGAAGGGCCTGAGAGTCGACTCGCTCTCAACATGTCAATGTTTTGATGGAAGTTTTTTATATTAGATTTTTAGTAATACATATAATTTCTTTTCTGTCTTTTCTAAGTAAATTAAACATAGGTAATCAAAGATTACAGAGCTCATCGAGACATAGATAGAATGTTCTATCGTTAAAATGACAGATGTCCTACGGACCCGTTTAACGATAGAATTCGTCCCATATACTCGCTTCGTAGCAAATTAAAAAAATATATCGCGCTATATCTCGCCTAAATTTTCATATGATTGGTCTCAAATACCTACAATGTTGCTCTTTTATAATCCCATTTTACCTCATAAACTGTTTTTGTAATGAAATCACTGCCACTTGTAACATCACATTTGAAAATTCGCTGTTTACGGTCGCCATGTTTACGGTAAAATCCGAGACATTCCGAGTACGATTTCCGACAAAATGGCAGGCAATTAAAACGTGTATATTAACAAAATGCCTTAGTACGACTAATTAAATGGATATTTTGTGGATTTAACTACATATGCATGTTCAAAAAGGTTTGTAATGTATAAAAATGTGTTTTTCCCCTGCAGATTATTTTTAACAGTCTTAAAATCGACGCGAAGCAGATCCGCTTTGCGGCTGCTACATTGCAAGTATATGGGACGAATTCTTACTGTGACCTGAGCGTAGCCTGGTCACGGTAAGATTATTCTTTCTAATCGAGACAGACTTCACCTTTATGAGACCACCTTGTTGGTATAGCATAAGCCCCCCCCCACATCATTCATCTCGGTGAGCTAAAAATCGTTCAAATCTCATTTCAAAAATATTTATGCCAAGTAGTACATTATAAAATTTTAAGTTTGTAAAGTATTGGATATATATTGAATCATGATGAAGCGGATATTCACATTAAATGTCCCAAAATTAATTTTGAGAAAATAACTCAAATAAACATGGGCTTGTCTATACATTGTTTTCCATGGTAAGATAATTTCCATATTTATTGCATCTATACACTTGAAATTGGAAAATGCATGCATTAATTACATCCTCTTTAAAGTTAAGTCCCCATTACGATTGACACGCAGTGAAATGATTCATTTGTTAGATTGAACACAACTTTGAAGATAAGTTAATAAATGTTTAAACAAGTACAACTAAATAAATTGAAAAACAACTTGCTTGTAAACAAAATCTTTTTATAAATTGTAAAGTCTCTCTAATGACTAATCCATGTAATTCAAATAGTTCATTTTTTTGTTACCATCTGAGGGTAAAGATTTGGAAAATAATCTGATATTATAACATAATTTAGATTCATTTGGGTTTTTTCACTTATTTACTTTCTCCTTTACTCAAACAAAATTCTTGCTTGTTTTACAATGAGAATCAAAGAGACAACAAGCTGAACTCCAAAATGAGAAAAATCCAAAGCATTACCTCTGGATACAAAGATTGCAAAAGTGTCAATCGGCAGACACTGGAGAGTGAAAACTTTAAATGCAGAGTAATTAAGATATTCAGCAAATAAGTGTCTTAAATATTTAATTACAAAATATCTTTATTGTGTCCAAGAAAATGCATTAGTTTTTATAGTTACATATTTTGGCTGTCATTCACTAGTGAATACTCTTCAATGTTTTTCATATCATAATTTACCTTTTGTTTAAAAATCTGACCATGAATTCAAATTGAATCCATACCAGGTTTTTGATTTCAGAGGGTTTATAAATATATTTACTAAACAAAATTAGCAATATGACACACATTGTCTTTGATATAAATCTAGACTTAATATTTTATATCCTTGATGCTTGTTACCAAGTGCAAAATTCAGCAGTAAATATGATTGACACCGAATTGTATCCACTTTATTCTACATCACATCACTGCTAAAGATTTTTTCTTCGAAGGCTACTTGATATTAGTTCCAACTTTTTTTTTAACTTTTAAAATTTTCTTTTGTATAAAATTAACGCAATTTTTTGTGCGCCGTAAATTACTGCTTTTTAACACGTACGGACTGTACATGTAGCTCCTAGGTCGTCCATCCAAATTTTTTCGGACCGGGAGCTACAGATCTGCAGCTCATAAAAATGATGCTCTCATAGTAAGCCTCTCCGATTTGACACAATTCCAAAACAATCGAAATAGCAAGATATCTCAGTTCAATTTGTGTTTAAGATAAATGCTACGATGGTTTTTTACAGATAAACTATTGCAAAACGAAAAACTCAAATTTTACGTCTATTTGAAAGTCTTATATTATTGAATTCCCATACCTCTTCCTCATGCTTGATGATTCGATCGTAACATAAACTGCTGTTTGAACATTTCGCCGTTTCCCCATTTTTGTTAATTACGAATCTGAATTTTACGCGACATTTACGCCAGTTTATTTACATTACCTGGCTCTTACAATGAACATCGAACATGACGAAAAGAATCATCGAATATTATACGAGAATCTTCCTTTATCACAATAATGTACATGACTAATGCAAAATCTTCTGTAAACACACACACTATTTTAACCTCTAAGTCACGTGGTAATCACGTGGAATTAGACAGGTCGTTCTTGAAACAAGGTATTCATACCCACTCACGTTATCTCATTTACATATATAAATAAAAAGATTACCTGAGGGTAAATTGGATGTTTTATTGTGTAAGAGCATAACCAGTTATGTTTTTAAAGACAGAGAATAAGAAAGGAATAACATTCAACACGTTCTGTTGATATTTCAACGACTAAGAAATAGGAACTATTTGCATTGTATCGCGCATTATCATAACAAGGTTGTGCTCAAAATCCAATCCGAGAGTGTCGATGATAGCAAGGGTCTTCTCGCTTTGCGAGCCTACTCAAAAATGAGAGTAAGATGGACACGCTTTGGCGGATCTTAGTCATGCAGTGGGAGTTTGCATAAAAATATAAACTTGCATTGAAATGATATTAAATTATTACGTAAGAGAGAATATATATACCGGGAACTTATTTATAGTATGACATAGAAATTAAGATTTGAGGAATGTTGAATAAATAAAATGAGCCAATTCGTTTCTTGAATGTGCGATTTTAGTTTTGATAGAAGGAACTTTCCAGAACAGGGTAACCATGAACGCGGGTTGACTTATTCACACCATGGCGGAAAAAGTAGGAAGAGTTCAACATGCATCGGGCAGAACTTTGGTTTAAAATATACCAATAAAATAATTAATGCATGCACTCGTGTTTTTATATTACATACATTTATATGCCACTGACAGAATTGGAAGACAACTTTAAATATTTTATTTAAAATTGTAAACCATGAACAGATTGTGTTGACAACTCTACGTCTTTATGAACAAATTATGTAAGCATAAACAGAGAATTAAGTTGTATCGGGGAAGGGGGGAATGAATTTCTGCTTAGATTTTCATCCCAGCCCACTCCTCTTTATATCCAGCCATTTGTTTTTAAATTGCAATTTTAAAAATAGGTTAAGAAAAAAAAAATAAAGAAAAAATTCAGTCACAGTATATTAAAAAAATTAACAAAATAATTTGTTTCACATAAAAATCAAATCAATATGTAAATTGTTATTTCCCGCTTGCGATATCATCTAGTGTTAATGAAATTTGAGCAAATTGAAACCCCCCCCCCCCCCCCCAAAAAAAAACTAGTCAGCTTCTGGGTCAATCTTTGTGCAGTATCAGTCTTGCTTCTTTACTGGAAGACTTAA
The DNA here is from genome assembly GCA_016163765.1 of Magallana hongkongensis. Lineage (NCBI taxonomy): Eukaryota > Metazoa > Mollusca > Bivalvia > Ostreida > Ostreidae > Magallana > Magallana hongkongensis. Next base: position 58,209,732 of record WFKH01011801.1, on the reverse strand, counting down.
CTTATGGGTATCATCCATAGACTGCATATTATATATATAGGCCTAGCTCTCTTCTTGGTCAGATAAGAGAGGATCGTGTACTAGTCCAAGATGTCTTTGACTCTAACCCCCACTTATATATTTAAGGAATAAGGAATCATTCTTTAAGTATTATGAGGTGATAATTTTGTTTGGGGTGTGATCAAATCCAATAAGGCCAAAATAAATCATAGTTTGTTTGGAATTGCCTCCCGCCTCATTGAAATACCCTCCGCTGATAAAATTTTATTAGCAAAAAATAAAGAACTTTCTTTTTAAAATGTATATTTTTATTTTTTTACCAATATTTCATTAGTTAAACTTCAAGTTTCAAAAAAAAAAAAAAAATCCCTCCCTCCCTCCCTCCTGGGTTTAGAAACCTCCAGTCGGCAATTCCAAAGTATTTATTTAAACAAACATTTTTTTAAGGATGGCCTAAATAGATAGATTTCGCTCGACCGAAATTATCATCTCATAATATTCAAAGAATGATTCCTTATTACTTTTTCAGCAATTGTACGATTAAATATTTTAATAAAAATAATCAAGCAAACCCCGCTTGCGCCCCAATTATGCGTCATTTGAATTTATTGGACTGTATAGTACAAAATCAATACTTAGTGTTATCACAGGCAAATTAAGACACTGAAAAATGTAAATATTGTGACATCACCCCCACACATGTTACAATATAAAAGCAGGGGTTAGAGTCTGAGGAATTTTGGATTAACCATGCACATGCATACATTTGATAGGCGTCGGAACTGGGGGGGGGGGGGGGGCACTTTTTTTGCAAACTTAGACCTTAGCATTAGGCATATAGGATCAGGGAGGGTCCAGCCCCACCACTTTTTCTCGTAGCAAACATAATTGTTCCTAAAATTACCTTAAAAAGATTAAAATATTAATAGTGATATTGAAAATTTGGATCATAGGTTAACTATCCTCCCCCCCCCCCCTCCACGGATTAGGATTTTGACGATTTTGGGAATTAGTTTTTATTGTGGTGTTTTTTTTTTACTTGTCAAGATTTCTGATGATTAGTCTAGCCTCCCCACTTTCAATTTGCTTCCGACGCCACTGTACAGCAATTGACTATGGCGTTCAGATAATAATCTAATATGTGAGAGCCACAGATGGTGCAGAATTTATTATGTACATCGCTTTCAACCTGTTACCTGACAAACAGTCAAATGGGCGTGCAAAGTTTCAGAATGTTCTCAACTTCTGCATTAACATTGGAGATGAAAATTAATAAATTCCCATTGCCTGACTTTCACAGTTTTTTTTTTTTTAATATCAAAGCAAACCTTGCTCTAAAGTTATAATGAATTGTATTTTTTATTTAGAATGAAAGTATGGCACTAACTGCACACATGTGGATATTTAGTTATATGATATCTTATGTTATTCAGCCTAATTGCTGATCATCAGTACAAAAAAAGTTTTCATACTTAATCAATGGTATCCTCTTCTGATAGTATACTCGATCTACTTCACTCCATAAAAATAATACATGATTCAACGATCACCATTAGGATGACTACCACATGACAACGTAGCGCTGAAATCGAAAGTAGAACAATATACGGCGTTTCCAAATAAAGGCAAATTGGCAATGTGTTACACCAGATCTCGTGATCCTTACGGACCTTGAACCCTGGCGGCCTTTCAAGCGGAAAAAAGGAGCGTTCATTTGATCAATCAGGCAGCTCAGACTAAAATCCCCCTGAGAATCATGATGAATGCCCAACGAATGGATTAAGATACATGTAGCTCTCTACATCAAGGCTATACTTTTTATGGCGCAACGTCCATGATGGCGATTTGACTGTTTTGTTACTACAAATCACAGGCACCTGACGTCATATATTTTTCTCATAATAAAATAAATGCTGTATATCTAAAAATACTCATAGGGTATTTATTTTTATTATGAGAAAAATCAGAGACATAAATAGATAAATTTGTTATTGATGTCTCTGGAAAAATATATAACGTCAGGTGCCTGTGGTACCAACTTAACCTATTTGATTGAATATCACCATAGTTCAGTGTTTTAGTATCAAGCTTGTGAACCGCAGATCCCGACTTCAAATCCACATGAGGCTTTAATTTGTTCATACATGTATTTTTGAAAATCATATTCCCTCTTTTCTCAAATTGCTAATATTTTGCCCATTCAAGTTGACTTAATTAAATATATATATCCTGGCGTCATGGGTTTTCGATAGTCTAACACTAAATAAACCTTGTCTCTAATATTATCATTGCCTCTTTAGTCAACAATTTTGAAACTGTGTAATTTTTAACCTTAGACTTAGCATCGAAATCGCCGATACTAAATCAAAGAAAAGTCGACATCGCGTGCAGTTTCTATATACTAGGTATAATATACTGAATCAATGCCGCATTTGACCAATAAAAATGAGCGTCATATGTTTCCGATAGTATCCGATGATTCATCAACAAATTTATTCAATAGTAGTTAAAAATAAAAGAAACATAAACTTCTGAATACATTTATATTTTCAATTTATTGTTTTCAAACATTTATTTAAACTTAAATAGTTCCTTTGTTTTATTTACACCAGAACTACATTTTATCACTTAAACTGCAGCTGAGCTCACCAGAGATAATCCAATGATGTCATGAACTAGAAAATTTTCACATTGATAAAATGTACCCTGGTTGAACTTCTGGTAAATTGTCAAGGGTGTATCCATTTTTTCCCAAACGAATAAGAGTAAATCTCTCAATATTTTCCGAACAGCCCTCGTAGTTTGGAGACTAGTTTGATTCGTAAAGATATGAAGTTGCTTTTCTTTACTCAGAATTGATAAGAATTTTGAAGGGAACCCCTAAACAAGCATATCCATGTATAAACATATAAAGAAAATGAACAGCAAAAAAGGCAAACTAAGAACTTATTCCATTTTCAAAAACAAATTTGGAAGAGAGCACTATCTCAACGCTGTAAATAATTATGATCAGAGGAAAAATATAACTAAACTCCGCATTTCTGCACATCAGTTAAATATTGAAAGGGGAAGATATGCAGGACTTCCCCCTGAATTTAGAATGTGTTCTCAATGTAAGATGCCCGAGGATGAAGAAGAACAGCATTTTTGTTTATATGTCCAAAATATAACGATGAAAGGTTGCAATTAATGGAAACAATCTTAATAATATTAATCAAACCTAATTTCTCTTCTTTGACACCTGCTGAAAAACTGATATGGATTTTGAATAATCAAAATGAAGAATTTTTATGCTTACTTGGAAAATTTATTCTTGAAAATTGTAAAAGAACCAATGTCTAAATACATCTGTCATCATGTACATGCATGCTTTTTTTCAAATTTATCTATAAAATGTATTACAGTTTAGAAAAGCCATTCAAATCTATAAATACCCAGTACATGTATGAACATGTTGTAGCATAACATATTTGTATTAATTGTCTTAATGATCATTGACATTCATTTGGACACTTGACACTGGTATTGTCTGTGATAATTGACACTGAATATAAAGTAGCCTGGTCATTTGTATAACTGTTTATAAAGAATAACAATTTATATTGTGAAATAATGTTTAAATTGTACATTTATATATGTTGAAATGCCTTTCGGGGCCCTTGATTGATAATAATAAATAAAATATCTTGCATACTGTACGTCAGTGATTTCGCTATATCCGTGTTCGTACAATAATACGAGTTTTGATAAATATAACAGACGGTAATTTACATAAAGAGGAACATCAATAACACTTTACATAATTCATACAATATACTCATTCTCTTGTAGAAAGATATAACTAAACCGGATGAAGTGGAATTTTGAAGACGCCTTTTTTATCACAATTTTGTCTGTCCGTTTTTTTTCAATTCTTTATTTCTGACTGCTGCTTCAGAAACACTTCTTAAAGTTTAAATACCTTACCTTAACCTTAACTCTCTCCGTGCCAGGAGGCACATAAGGCATGGACATTTGCCTTCCACATATTGCGGTCTGAAGCCTCTCGGCGCGCTGTGTTCAAGGAGTTCCATCCCGCCTTGTGTCTTTCTACCTCCACCATCCGTCGCCATGCTGTCTTTGGGCGTCCCCTCTTCCTTCTTCCCTCAGGCGTCCACCCTAGGGCCACACCACAGTCATCTACTGGATCCTTTCTTAATATGTGGCCCATCCAGTTCCATCTCCTTCTCCTGATCTCTCCACTGATGTTAGATGCTTCTGCCATCTCCAGTACAGTCAGGTTTGGTATGCGCTGTTGCCATCTGACCTTAAGGATCCTCCTTAGGCATTTTGTCTGGAAGGAGTCGATCTTCTTTTCCTCTGTCTTCGTGAGTATCCATGTCCCACATCCATATAGCAATACGGAGAGGATAAGGCTTTTGAATAGAGAGACTTTGACCTTTCTGCTGATGTTAGTAACTTTCCAAATGTTGTCTAACCTCCTGAATGATGCACCGGGCATCGCTATCTTCTTCTGTTTCTGACATTCAGGCTGGCTTCACTCTTACTGTTGACCTTCGGCACTTTGCATTTCTTGGCATTAAGCTTCAAACCGATCTTAGCTGAGTTGTCTTCCAGTTTTGTTGTCTTGTACTGGAGATGGTTCATAGTAGATGACAGCAGAGCAATGTAGTGAAGTCCCATCGAATTCCGGTTCATTCTTCCTTGGCTGTCTGCTGCATCACCCAGTCTATTATCAAAAGGAACAAGAATCCTGACATGTAGCAGCCTTGTTTTACGCCGGTCATAACAGAGAAAGGGTCTGTGGTCTCATTGTCTTCAATCACAGAGCATTGGAAGTTTTTGTATAGTGCTTAAACCATTTGGATCAGTTTATTTGGTATACCGTACATTTTCATGATGATCCAAAGACTGTCTCTGTGCCCTGAGTCGAACGCCTTCTTGAAATCAACGATGTGGATATACAAAGTAGCATTCCACTCATTGGCCTGCTCCAGGATGATATCTGGTCGACAGTCCCTCAACCTCTCCGGAAACCCGCCTGTTCCTTTCTTAGTGTGCGGTCTACGCCGGCCTGTATTCTGTTTATGATGATACGACTGAGAACTTTACTGGCTAGGGGCAGCAAGGTTACTCCTCTCCAATTGCCGCACTCCTGCAAGTTGCCTTTCTTGAGGAATTTGCAGATCAGTCCCTTGGTCCAAAAGTTAAAATAAACTTTCAACAAAAAGTCATTGGTTAAAGGGCATCAAATCTTTAAATTAAGGACCACACCTTCTTGAAAAGGGAATCATTTTTTTCTATAAACAACCCCCAAATCTGCTAACGACTTTCATAGCATTGACGTGTGTACTGCAAAATCATAAACTAGTAATAATTTGATAAATGTACCTACGTCAAACAACGATTGCTTATGACCTGATGGAATGATAAGGATATAAATCGATACTAGACGGTCAAAATGGTTTTAAAGTACATATCTAACTCCGACTAAATAAGCAGCTCAGATTATCAAATAAAATTCTGGTTTCTCTTGAACTAAAGTAATCTTAATCATCATCCTCAGAGTGAGCTCTAAAATTTACTTTCTGGCGTCGTGCTCAACCAAACTCGAACCGGCTTTTTGCACCTTTTGATTGTTCTGATTCATCAATGTCAGAATCTCTGACTGTTACTGGTGTTGATTCCTGTTACTGGTGTTGATTCCTAATGTCTCTCTTTGTTTTTTACCGTAGACTTTCGTTCAAAAGCAACCTTACCATTACTGGAAACTGATGTCTTTATCAAAACCACTTATGATTAGATGTTAACTTTTTGTATCAAAAATGCAATCAAGTTTTAATAAAATGGAATAAAATAAACAAATATGATTCCTAAATCAATCCAATGTTGTCTCGAAAGTGTTGTGATGTGTATTTGCTTGAAAATCAATTTAATTGAAATTATTGATTAAAAGTAGGAACCCCCCCCCCAAAAAAAAAACCAAACAAATGGGACCTATTCTAACAGCATGTCTAATATTTTTCGTTTTCACATGGAGTGCCTTACACTAGATGATTTAGTTTTCTTTATCTTTAGTTTATCTTTATATCTTATAAGTCCATTTGCACAAAGTCTAATAAGCATCGTGATTTAAAAAAAAATTGAAAATGAAAAATATACATAATATAGTCAGTTATAAAATTAGAACGAAGATCATGCATATATGTGAATATTTAATAGTGTTTATGATGTTCAATCGAAAGCAAAGATCTCATTCTCTTTTTGTTTGTCTCATACATAATTTCAAATTCACTGTTCATCTAACCTAATGTATGCATGATGATTGAATAATTCTTTTTGAAAAATATTTCGTAACGTATCATTTGCTTCATTAGGAATAACTAATAAAATTGCTTTTAGTGGTGGCGGTATAAAGCAGCACAACACATACTATACAATGTCTTACATTGCGATGTCGGCTCCGACAGATTGAAAGTTTAAAGCGAATTTGAGTAATTCATATCATAACTATTGGACATAAAACACAAATATAGATATGACGATACTAATAAATTAGTTAATGTATATTAACAGTGTCCTTTATTTATACAGGATAGCACAATTATTTTTACAAAATAGTTTACATCATAGTCCTGAAAACGTATTCATAGACAGCACAGAAACTGATAGAATATGCATGCAGTTTTGAGAGAAGAGTATACATGTAAGTAAAATTATGTACAAATAACATGTACATACATAAACTTATATAAAAGTAAAATACAGACTATTACTGAGATGTTAAATGGAAATATTCTCTAGGGTAAGCATATTAGTACTTAAAAGATTTTAGTGCTGAGTGACATTTTAAAAATTGCGATAATTCATTCCATAAATGCGATTCGTACACTGTAAATGATCTTTATCTTGTTTTTTGACCTTGGAATGTATAATGCACTACTTTGGCTTAATCTAGTTGGTTTAAAGTTATTTTATTCACGTATTTTAATAAGTCTTGATAACTTGGAGTTGAATCATGTTCAACTTTAAAAAAAGGACCCACTTGTAATTGTTCTGTACAAAAAATGGCATTTCTGATAAGGATCGAATTTTTTTGGTTCAAATTCATCCTTTGTTTAATTTGTAAGAAAAAACGCCACTCTTTAAACGTGTCTCTTGGATGCTCTAAATGCTCTCATTCACACATGATGTATTATTACCACAAGTTGCTTGTTTGTAATTATCATACCACAACAATTCCGATTTAAAATTTCATCTCTCCCCTGAAATACTTATATATCAATGTGGATTAGACAGACGGAATCTTATACTTTCAATTGCAACCGGAGAATTTACTTAATCGTTTGATATTGTGTCCATTGTTCCCATTGATTTCGAAAACAGGCCTGATATCGCAATATCTTCAATTCATCTCTATAGTTCTTTGTCTCCAGTTAATCAAAGCACGATGACAGTCATTCTCTTTATAACGTGTTATCTGTAAATGAACCTCTCGTTTAGGTCCACCACAAACTCCGTCGGTATCAAAAAAAAAATATTCTCCTTAGTTTTATGATTCTTTTTAAGAAATTATTCAAATTTGATCACAGCTACAGGACACCAGTAAAGAGCAAATCGATTTCGGTGTTAACATTCATATCCAATTCATTGATTTTTTTTCATTAACTTAACTTTGCTTTGAATTGTCTCCATTGCTCTCGATCGATTTCTAAAACAGGTTTTATGTCGCCTAATGGATCAAAAAATTGTTTTTCTCTAACCCATTCGTATAAGTCTTCAGGCTTGGACAATTCAAGCAGTTTATCAAAATGATGTGTTCCAAACACGATAAGAGTCATTCTCTTTATGACGTCATGTTGCAATCTGTCAACAATCACAAACTCCTCCGGTATTAAGGAAGTTATATACTCTTTACTCATGTAATGCTTTTTAGGTTTAAGCTGATTTTTGAAGGATGATCCCTGTTCAATATTACTTCTTTCTCCTATTGATTCAATTCCAGGTAACTCATTTTGTTCCATTTCGCCTTTCGTCTCTTTACTAGTGGTAACACATGTACAGTTGCACGACTCCAGTATACCAGAAAACATGTCGTTTTGGTTGTTAATATTTATCTCCGTACGATTAAGACTCATATACACCAACATGAGAAACTTTTTATTATCATCAGAATTGTGCATTTTTTCTAAATACGACTTTAAATAACGTAGAGGTTGGTTACAAAATACCAATGGTCCAACTGTTTGGAAATGGCTACATCTACAAAACAGAGCACATATTTCTGGGTATCCTAATGAATTGTCATTGCCTTTTATTGCCAGATTTTCAACTTTACTGAAGTCTTTATTAGGACAGAAACGTTCAAACTGTGAAGACAAGATCTGAGTCCGATCTCCTCTTGTTAGACTCTTTGATAGATCTATAAATTTTATGTCCTTTTCTTGTGTCACAAAGGATTTGACAAATTCAGAGACTACTTCCCGATCTTCATTTTCGTTTAGTATTAAGATTATGAAGTCTTTTAAAGATTTTTTTGAAGAAGATATATTTTTGAAAAATATGCGGATTTTCTTTCTGAAGTGTTCCATTTCTTCATGCGTTTTTCCTTTTAGGAAAGCTTGGTGCACGATGATAGGTTTATAATGTTTACTGGCGTCAAATGTCAAAAGATCACTGACAATTATCGGTGTTGACTTTGTGACAGCCATGTAAACTTGTTTAGCTGTTGACGTTTTCCCTGACCCCCAACGTCCTTCAAAACAAAGTATTTTTCCACCATTACCTAAAAATGTCACTCCTTCGTAATAGGCTGATGTTTTATAGAAAGGTTCCTCCTCTAATAAGTTAAAAATATATTTATTTATTAGATTATGCATTTTAATGCAAGAAGGTACATGTAAATAGACAGTATTAATATCTTTGTTTGAAAATAAGCCATACCATAAAGCAATGGTATTTCTTCATCTTCTCTCCTGTATTGTCCTAAAAGACATTAAAGTAAAGTAAGTAATTTTATTATCAGAATATGTTAATATCAGGTCTTTGAAAAAAAACCCTAATAACAATAACTTAATGTTATGATAAAATTCAGACTCAAATAAAAAAGTACCTAAATAAACTTTTTTTCTGTTTATAAAGAAACCAGTATTATTGCGTTTGAGATTTTCACTGTTTTTCCCAATGATATGAGTTGCATTTCAAATCCATGACTACTAGAGCGTACAACATGAATAAAATTCAGTACTCTGCTGACGTAGCTATCACACAACACTGAACATGACATCAGAGTTATTGCAATTCACTGAATATGATGTCATCAGAGTTATTGCAGTTCATAACACAATTTTTAAATGAAAGAAAATCAAATTGAGAGCTCTTGTAATCAAAATACATTTTCGTAAAAATGTGATTTATGATTTAACATTTGATGGCGGAATTATGCACTCCAAGTTGATTAAGTTTTTCTATTCTGTTTTTGTCAAAACGTAAAATATTACTTCTTCAATGTAAAGTTATAGTGTCAATAAATAGAATGTTCATGTACACATTGAATGTTTGTATTATTTATTGTGAACTATTTTGTTAAAAAAGAAACTTACTTTTTCGGCGAAAACAAAACACGATTATACACATTGAGATGAGAGCGGTTAGAATGAACAAAGATACACCAATTCCAATATATATCCCCGGCGTCGATGAAGTATTTTCTTTTGAAACACTAAAATAAAATATTGACGATTAATTGAAATTAAATTAGCAGCAGTTATTTGAATATGAAACCGAACGAATTCTGTTAATCAAATATCTTTTTATTCAGATTTTACTATAGCCGTTTTAAATAATTATTTGTGCCTTTAATGTTTTTAATTTCTTTAACGCCAATTGGTGACATCAAAATTGGACTAGCTAGCTCACTGATGGCAGTGACAACAGTGAGTACAGTTTTAAAATACCGAAATATGTATAGGGAAATAAACAACTAAATACATTCGAACTAGAACAAACTAGACAATTCATGTGAAAAATATACCTACAATTGAATATTCAAATGGCAAGTGCAAAATATGTATGATTTGAAGTCTTCACATCGTCAATTTATGATGTTTCGTTCCTAATACTAATGCCAAGACGAAAGTCGCTACGTACAAAACTTCAGGCTTGTTGTCTTTACTCTGAATGCTTTCAGTCAAAGATAATGAAATTTATCTCAATCAGTCGCTTATCAACCAGAAGAATTGGTGGAGAGAGAAGGAGGTATTCGAAACATTCGCACAGTGCCTATTATAAAAAGTAGTTGAAGGGGTTAAATTGTATGATGGGTTCCATACCTGATCAAGTAACCTATCATAAAACAAGTACTGTATAGCGAATGCATGCGTCTGTGTTATAGTGCGCCGTTGCTCTTCCTATTTTTTCCGTATTTTATGAACATCAAGACAAAATAAATAAACTTTGCTGCCAACTTTTATTTAGTGTTAATTAGATCAAAAAACCTATTTTTTAAACATTTATTTATCATTTAGATACATAATTGGATAATTTATCTATAGCGCATTGTGTAAAACTTTGATTAGCTTGACGTTATAAAAAACACTCTATCTTGGTTTAAGGAACGTACAAAATGTATGTATTGACGTTGTGAAGATAATAAGTTTAATGTTCATTACTAAAAATTAAGAAATTCATGAACAGTAATAACATTTTCGAATTTCTGGTAAATTTGCTTTTTTGGTTATGTAATGTAAATTCTATGCGTAACGTCTTTTGCAGACTGAGATTATAAAAAACCTGTCGTTCAGATAAATTAAACAAATTAAACAAATTAATATTACTGAAATTATTTTTACCCTTTACAAAAAATACATTATGGGTTATTTTGAAGTCAAAAACTGATCATGAAATAACTTTAGCAAAAAAAATTGATTACTTTAAGGGGGAACAGGACGTTGCAGTGTAATTTGTCAATAAAATTTTTTGCTTTTCTTAGCACGTTTAGATTTAGATGTCCACTACAACATGCATTATTTTCATGACTACTTTCTTACCTTGCAAGGGAGATATTTTGATAGGAATTATCCCCCTTGTCTGTCATTATGAATTTTTTTAACAATTTCAATTTTCTGCAATAATTATTTTATTTGATGGAATTTATTTGTAAATTATATTCATTAATTTTAAGAATGGAAACAAATTTCAAAATCAATTACAACATTTGCCTTTTTACATAGCAATATCATAATTTTATCAAAATATTGCTCAAATCAGCGCTTCAAATTTTGAAGTTTTTGATTCTAAATTTGAACAAAATGTGATGGCACAAAAAAAACTGTCAATGAATTTTTGAACAAAATTTCATATATCAACCTTAGCATGCGCTTTATTACTTATAAAATTTTCATGGCCACTTTCTTGCCATTCAAGAGAGATACTACAATAGGAATCACACATACCCCTTACTCTGGAATTATGACCTTTTGTGACAATTTCTGTTTTAAACTATCAAAAAAGTAATGCATTATTTAGATTTATCAATTAACATGAACGGATCATTATCAGAATATATACCTGATTTTATTAACCGCTTATGATTTTATACATTTATATTTCTAAAATTAAAATTTTAAATTTCCCCCATCTCATGTTGTGAAAATGACTACTTTAGAGCGCTTGAGTACGGGAAAAAGATCTATCAAATCCTGTATGACGTCATAATGGATAAATGACATCATAGCATCATACAATCAAATCAATTATGACGTCATAATAGAGTTAGCACATCAAAGTATCATTGCAATGAAAGTCACGTGATACGTGTCCTGTCTCCCCTTAACGTAGCTCGCGGGTTTGCTGACGTCACAATAGGATTCGACGTCAAGAGTTGACCGTCATGGCAAACTCACACATTTTTTTTTAAATAACTAATGATCTTTAGAAACATAAAAGGAAATATTTCAAAAAGCTTGAATGCAGTTTATACAAACATTTATAATTATCAAGTGCTAAAAATTTAAATACGTGACATACATTGTCACATTTTGTTCTATAACGTATGCATGGTTGTGCGTTGGAACTCTTTCATTTATAATCATGTTTAGACAATTAAACAAATTGAACCGTATGCATTGTGGCAACGCACTTTGAAAAAATTACGCACTTTGAAAATTTTTTTCAAAGTGCGTTAAATTTGGGACCAAATCAACGCACTTTGAAAATTTTTTTCAAAGTGCGTTAAATCTGTGACCAAGTTAACCCACTTTGAACAATTTTTTCAAAGTGCGTTATGAAGGTACATCAACATTTTTTAGCATCGTGACACTTAACGCACTTTGAAAAAATATGTATAAATCACAAAGTCTGGAATTGAATTCCCAATTTGTTGATAGAATGATGATTTGTTTACACTAATGAATCTAATTTACCGTCTTTGAAAACGGGGGTGGGGGTGGGGGTTAACCAAAGATACAGGTCAATTACCAGTACATCATTTAATTGATTACAGGAAGAAGGTCCCCTACTCCTCTTTTTCCTTCCAAAACATAAATTTATTATGATATTCAGCAACTTGGAGTAAATGTTTAAGATCGGAAAAAGAAATACGCTTTGTTGTAAATTAGGTACAGTGATATTGAAAAAACGAGGTGGTCAAACAATAATTTCTCCATTGGTATGTTAAGAATCTATAAGTGTTTCAACATAAACCCTCTTTTCAAATTCTAATCAAATAAATCACTTTATATAAAAGAAAATTACATTACATTGACAAACATTAAATTATTTTAAACTTAAAAGTAAGCATTAGGGTGTAGGATTTTTTTCCCGCTCTGATCCTCTAAAAGATCATATTGTTTTTGATACCCATAACTAACGTATCCTTTTTTCACATCATGTTTGTTTATAAGCTCATGCAATTGAAGTCAGTTGAAATATGTTAATCATTATCTCCATTATCAATAAATAAATTAAATCATTTTTGTTTCTGGCATAGCCCAATGTACCAGATAAGAAGTAAATTTGCTGCATACACAAAAAAGGAAAATGCAGTTGCTAAGCGATGCAGTTAATGTCATATTTGGATCATTCAAATCTCCCGAGTTGTTCTTTATGTAAATTATCAAACTACATAAGCTTATGAGAAAAGAAAAAAAAAATCGAATCGAGAAACTGTTTATCATGTTAGCTGAGAATGCTTTGGGTTCTTTTTTTAAATATATCCCATTTAGGTAAACAAGGTTAAACAATCATTTATTGTATATAAAATTATATATTATTTCGAATAAACCCTGAACAATTTTTTTTCCAAAGCGCGTTAATACCGACGATATCAACGCACTTTGAAAAAAAAATTTTTTTTTTCAAAGTGCGTTGACTTGGTCTCAAAATTAACGCAATTTGAAAATTTTTTTCAAAGTGCGTAATTTTTCAAAGTGCGTTGTAACAATGCATTAACTTCTCTTCTTTTACAATTATAACTTCTGTATTTTCAACTACCGATCTAACGTTTTGAATTCTTTTGGCTTAAGCTAATTATCTTATATGATTACAAGCTTATTATGTCAATAGTTGTATGGTAATTATTTCAACATTGATTGACTCAGAGTTTCATGAAAAGAAAAATAGCCATTTTTCTTCTCTTCACAGCATTTGTGCATTCGATTACATTTATAATAATGTCTTATTAGTATTTATATGTTCTAATATGTGTTAATCAGCTAGTCATTTTCATTTTTTTGGTTCTCAGACATAAGAAAATGATGACGTCGGGCTAACGTCATAATAAAAATATAAGGTTTTGTGAAATCTTTTAAATCTTTAAAGTTGTTTTGCAAAAAATTGGCCGAGAACACATATTATTATTTTTTTATGAATTGATTCAAACTTATCTCTTCTGTTATTGTGTTGAGTAAAATTAAGTTCGTCTAAATCGTTTAAAAGTTTGAAGCATAGTTCTGAAATGCGTTTCTCGACTAAGATATGCATTTTACTATATATTTCATTGAAATGAAGTTGCTTGATTTTATCAGCGACACTGTGTTTGAAACATGATAACATTATTACCACGCAGACGAATCTCAAATAAATTTTAGAAATAAAACACTGAAATCTATGGATCACGTGGACAAATTTTCAGGGTAGGTTTTCTCACAAGCAGTAAACCCGCGAGCTACCTTAAATATTTGCATAAAAATAATAGAATAAAAACTCACTATTTACTATCAGTAAACGTTTTATTCAAGCATACAGGATCTGAAAAGATATATGAAATACTTATTACACAAATGCTTGCTAAAAAATAGAGATTAACTCATCAAAAAATTACTTTATACGTCACAGAGGAGTAATAAGCAGCATTAACAAGAGAATAAATAAACAGCGTAAAATTAACGGATCCTTTGTATGAAGTAGGGTTTTTTAAAAAAAAAATATAGTCATTTTTAAAAATTAAGATTTGACAAAATTTTCATTCTCAGAATTACAAACAGAATACAGAGGCTGGTTTATTAGTAAGCAAAGTTCCAGTCAATTTTTTTTTGCTTGAAAAGAAAATGCATCGGAAACATTTTTTATTGTAATAGAGACATTGAGAAAAATGGGTTGTCTCCAATTCGAGAAAAACTCAATATTTAAATAATAATCAGCCTTAAACATCTAAGATTTATTTGACTTAGACTTATTTACGAGGAATCCAGGCTTAATAAATATACAAGGTTAGTTGTACCTCTGGTCCAGGCAAGCTTAAATATAGCAGAAAAGACGGTAATTACAAAGTTAACGACCCATCGTATATCTATATTACATTTATATGATAAAAATGCCATCTACACTTTATAAAAGAAATATTTATATCATACAGGTATATAAACACTATCGAATGTTTTCGATTGCATTAAAAAACTGTTGATTAACATCAGAAATGTTTTCAATGATCTGGTAAAGCAAAGATAATATTTCAAACTATGATATTCTTCAAATTTTAGGAATATATGGCTGTGAACCATAGGGTTAAGCATTTGGATTAACAACATTTCATAATCCTTACTTATCAAGTACAGACGTATTAATTATTCGGTAAAAGAAGTTAATATAAGAACAATATAAGTTTTAATGGAGAGTTTTTATTTTCCATTACCTTAACCCATGCAACGTAACGTAATGTTGCACAAACTATTTATACTTTAAGTATATAGGAGAACGCCATCAGGATTGCGTTTAACGGTAGTCTTTAAATACAAGCTACCTACCCATTAGCTTACAAAGTCAGGTTTGAAAATCAACTTTGTAGGTACAAAATACTAGTATATCGTGGTTTACAAGTTTTTACAAGTTTTTCAAGTTTCGATTCAATGTTAATGAGATCCATTAGTATGTGCAGCTAGTATTGATAACTTATTCAAACAATTTTGATGCAGATCTGCTATTTTTTGCAAACAGTTTATATAAACAGTGTTTTCAAGATTTTATTACTTATAAATTGAGTGTCAAACAGTAAAGAAGCATTCAAAATTTCTGCACAATCACATGCCAATTTATTCTCCCCAATTCTAATACACAGAGCCGGTACCCCTGAATTTTATTTACGATATGCCCACTAGAACCCAGCTCTAAAACCAGATTGCCTATCACTGGGGCCATAAATAACAAAATATTAGAAAAGGTTTCTTTGACATCATAACTTTGTGCTTCGTTTGCACGAAGAAGAGAAGAAGATAATAAAGAATATTTGAATATTGACTACATGGCCACTAGAGCCCCGCCCTATCTACAGAATCCAGGCCCTGGGTGGCAAATTTCATAACTGTAGTAGAGGCTTCCTTGCTTATCATAACTTTGCGTTTAGTGTGACTGCCGAACGTCCAGAAGTAATAATACATATTTACAATATGACCACTAGAATCCCACCCTTGTAACACCAAAACCCCTGAACTTGGAGCCAGGAATTTCACATTTTTATTAGAGACTTTCTTGCTCATTATATAATGTGCTCAGTCTATGTCCAGTTGTGAGTTATGTCCAAGACAAAATGTAGTATTGATATCGACAATATCGTATCGATTTTTATTTTAACATTGCCAAACACCATTCCCACTTATTAAGACATTTTTTGCAACAATGTTGTCTTACATTGGTTTTAATATCAACGATATGTCAACAACTGAAGTTCCTTCACAGTTCAGGGATCTTTACTTGCGTCGATATCGTCGATGTCGTATCAGTATTGATTCGCCAATGTCAACATCTGTTGCTGCAGAAACGCTGCACATCTGTACTGTACATCTATACTTTGTGTAGATATCGACGATATCGTATCGTTATCATTTCATCATTGTGATACTCAATAATCATTATTTTGTAAAAAAGTCATTTTGAGGGTGTTGTCTTACCTTGGTGTCGATATCGACGATATACTATATACAGAAAAATATTCGTCCCCGTTTTATTTTCGCCCCTTTCGCCCTCGTTGTCACGGACAAATTTTAGACTGGGCGAATTCAAAACAATTTTTCAATAATTGTGTTAATTTTAAAGAGTATCAATTTCCAACTGTGTCTGGGCGAATTCAAGACGGGGCGAAACCGTTTGCAAGTGAAGAAGGGTAAAATTAAGGGGCAAAAATAACCCTGAATACAGTAGACGATATCATCATCGATGTCATCATATTGTGTACGATATCGCCGATACTGACATCATAAATGTAATGCAACCTATTTCAAGTTCGATATTGATGTCGATATCGTCCTTTTGTGTACCATATCGTCTATATCGACATTATATTTGGTCTTGGACATGTATGCCAGTTGTAGAATAGTAGATATTTAAAAACTAGACCAATTTTATTTTTTTTTACCCAAAGTAATGGCTTTTAAAGGATGGGGGTAATGAATTTCCCAATGTTTCCTTTTTCTGTAGATGCTACACACCAATTTTGATTAAAGTTTTTAACACAAGGCGCACGACGCAAGGACAAAAACATATATCAATAGGTCACATGAGTGACGCAGGTGACCTTAAAAATGAATTCTCTTTTTGAGCGAATGTGTCACTTTAACCTTCAAACAGTATTATAGTGTGTATCCTAACGGCCCCTTCCAGCTGTTGTTACGTGCCAGTTTAAATAGAGTGGTATATTGTTATACTGTAAAAACGTATTGCATGCACTCATTTCATAATAAACTCGTGACTGGAAAATTGGTATCTTGTGACTCTCGTGCCTCTTATTCACAATATCATGTATTATGTTTTCGTAAATAAACGCACAGACGATGCACATTATAAAGTATAAATCAATAAAACTCCTGGCGGTGAATCAATTTTTTGTATGTATTTTCTTTAAACATTCAGTAGATTTAGATGTTATAATTAAATTTACATCAAACGCCCACTGTTGGTGATGATAAAATAATTATTCAAAATCTTACACTTGTAGACTTCATTGGACAGAAATAGTACGTCTGGGCACGATCCGGTGGACACATTACAGGGAACTGTGTCGAGGGTGTTGGCCCCGGTGTTGTATTCTGGACAGTAGTCTGTAAAATAAATTCACTGATTCAAGACATATACTAGCTGCAATGATGTAGCCCTCTCCGATTTTTTTATCTGCCGCATTATTAGAGAATATAACTTAAATATGAAATTGTCGCATCAAGTTTTAAATTAGTACCCATCACGAAAGAAATAAGTCTTTTTTTGAGAAGAAAATTAAAAAAAACACGATAATTGCAAGCTGAGATGATATTGATAAACAGCCGTGTTTTAAATATATGTGTGCTGTGAGTGGCATCTGTTACACAGAGTTTCACATTCATGCTAGACATATTTGTTAATAACGTTCGTTAATAACGCAATGAGAGGACATCAAGATAGTGCAACAATAAAATAATGTATGGGTGAGATACAACATAATATACAATGTCCAGCACTATAGTATGGTATAGTTATTTAATGACCGAGTATGTCTAATATATATCAATTCTTACTTGGTTGGACCCACACAGGCTGTATACATATCTCTCCGGATCTGTTCCTCTCATTCTGGATACAATGATAGACATTGATGGAACTCTGGCAGTTAAAGGAATCTCTATCCTCCTCAAATACTGTTTTGTTAAACGAACAACGTTTTTCTCGGACTTTAAACATCACCCCCTGCGAATGTTATTGTCATTTAAATTTACACCACGTGGTTTTATTCGACCCTTTCAGTTCTGCAGTAAAAATCGTGCCTCGTGGTAATAGTCTATTTCCTAGAATGTTGGTACTTGTAATCCAATAGAATATCTAGACGTTTACTGATTTTAAACTTTATTTTCATTAATTGGTGGATAAAATGAGCTCTAGAAAAAAATGTGACAATATAAAATATAGTTTTTTTCTGCTTAGTAGCGACCCTCCCATTTCTACCGTTACCAACACATTTTATTAATTCATTTATTTCCGAAGTTATTTTTGGATAATAAACAATTTAGCATACATTTAAACAAATTTCGATCTAGCTTTTAATTTTTTGGAGACGCCTATTATAACTTTGTATATATATATATATATATATATATATATATATATATATATATATCTATATATATATATATATATATATATAAAAGCACAAACGATAATATCTTCGCAGAACTAAACAAAACACAGAACACATTTTGTATTTTGTGCGAAAAACACAAGCAACACAAAATCAGTTTTATACATTTTATCATAAACGTTACTAGATAAAAATTAAATACATTTCAAAATTATCAAACATTTTAAGGTTCATGTTTTTTTTTTTTACAGTTCTTCGACGAGCATAATAATACAATTACCATTGATGTTTGATGAATGAAGCAACAATGGATTTGGAAATAGTTGAATTCCAATAAAATCCGGAATACCATTTCAGCATCACAAATTCCTGAAAACAACATTTGATTGACATTAGATATTTAATGTTGAATTACTTTACAAAAAGACACATGATTGAAAAAATAGGTATATATGCGAAAATATAAACAAATACACGTAATAGATAATAGTGTACACGCTATTTCAAATAATTGTTTAGAAATGAAAAAAAACTGAATAAAACCTTTATTTCCTTAATATCTTAATGAGTGACCAATGTAAAAACCACTGCACAATGTTCTATTAAGAGATCTCAAAAGTATAGGCTTGTGCATAACATCAAAATAACTAGCAATGTTCAAATCTAACGATGTCATAAGGCTTAATAGAAAGAGAGTAGAACATTTTCATTGGCGTGTTTGCAGATTTAGATAATATATTAGTATGTTTGCTGTTTTGTAAAGCTAATGCGTGAGTGGATCTACAATGTTAGGAATGAATTGATCAACTTTATCTATGCGAAGCCTCTTAACACATACTTTTCGTGGGTTGTTTATGAAGCATTGAAAAAATGTAAGCTGGTTAAAATAACTTTATAAAGTTATGTCGCAGGACGAAAGGTATTGGGAGAAGCCAGAGTGAGAAATTCTAGTGGCTTAACACCTTCTTCCCTGGCTGGGAATATCGGCGATTTAGTTTGGCTTATTAGCTAGAGGAACTATTCTGAACATTCTTACGCTATTTGGGTGGGTTTTTACCCTGGAAACGTTTTTAATGACAGTTTTGGGTCATCGTTTACGGTATCAATTTTTTTGAATTTTTTGCGTGTAGGGTATTTTAAAAACATTACTACTGTACTTAAAAAATAAAATTCAATGAATATATTTTCTATAAGGTCGATATGGTGGAAATGGAAGTTATTTAACATAAAACAAGTTCTTTAAATGTTGTCTCTATTTGATTTTCAATTGAAGACTAGAAATGATTTTAAATTTTGACGAACTCTTGTCGTAAAGCGAATCAGGTAAACATTGTTGCACAAGTGAGCAACGTGACAAAAGGGTTTCAGAATATATTTTACACTACATGAAAGATAATAAAGATGTATAGAATGAATTTCAATAATACCCAAAACGTTCTAGAATTCAGGTTGCACACGGGGAAAAGAAATCTCTCTCTCTCTATTTCTCTCTCTCTCCTTTAAAGAATTGTCTTTAGGTTCATGTCAAAACAATAGAGGTGAAAAGAACTTAATCAATATCATATGTTAATTTCAAACACCTTAATTAAAAGCTTATTAAACGTTCCCAGATGCAATTCCACATTCAAACTGGATGGTATAATAAGTATAAAAGACATTACTTTGATGTTAAATAGTATATGATTTGTAAAAAAAAAAAGGAGGAAGAATACTCTGATTATTTTAAAGGTTATATATCTGAAACGCATTACTGGAAGTTTTGTTGTGAAAATCTTATTGTAGCATAGGACCTTCAGTAAACAGACTCCCAGAAATGTGAACTGTGTCCTAATCAGAAAATTAACATTCACAAACATGTATATTGAGACAAGCTATTCAAGATACTTATATGAGTAAATCTGCGAGAACCAATCGTACCACTTCAACGAGCATACTTGTATAATTATTGATACCTTCATTGTCAACCAGTGTTTTCGATAACGATCGCCCTGTACCCTATTTGGCATCATCATCTGAGTCTCTAGATAACATTTTCTGAGCTGGACAAAAATGGTAGTCATAGATGTTATGATTTGTGCATGTAATGTCAGTGAAATGATATATCTTCAGCCCCTTTCACAATTGGTGCACGAGCAGAAGCGACAAAATATTAGTGCGACAAAAAAAAAAAAAAAAAAAAAAAAAAAAAATTAATTTCGCTCTTTTTGTCAGTTAGCGGATCATGACTTGGCGAATTTCAATGTCTCATATTATATTTCTTTTACCATAACTTTGTTGGGGCGAATTCAAGACGAGCCAAAACCGTAAGTAGAAGGGCGAAAATTTCACTGGGCGAAAATAACCCTGTATCCAGTATATACTAGTGACGGCAAAGCATGGAATCTGAAACCGATAAGTCTAGAACTGACAGTAAAACGTTACAAGATTACATGAGACACGTTTAGCAACAGTCTCATGGTCGCACAACACACGCATAAACAGCTGCAATTTATCTTACGATCTATAAAAATCGGGCATCGCTCTTGCGAGTACACAAAAAGTTGTAAAACGTTCGTACTAATGTTCGTGCGTTGCATTGCGATAAAATTGGATCGCATTCGGTTGCGTCTGAATAGTGTGCATGTCCACTATTTTGAGGAGACTTGATGCGACCACAAAAGCGCATGCAACGAATGCGATAGCTCGTGCGAAGCCTAAAAATTCCGATCGCAAAGTGTTGTAAAGTGCTCGTGCGCCAATTGTGATAGGGGCTTAAAATAATCATTCTTAAGACCTACTCGAAAGAAGCCTGGCAAATAAACCGGTTACTGTTGTCATCAATTGATTTTCGACTAACAATTTGACAATGTCATCTCTTAATATAGCCTCAGTAGTGGACAGTCGTTAGTGAGCAACCTTAAAATTTTTTTATTATGTAAAAAGCATTGCATTATGTAAATGTCGTTTGTATTTTATGGTAATATTTATTGTTTCATTGCATTAATAAAAGAGGGATCAACTCGACCCGACGAACGGAGCAATCTTCCTCTCTGTACTCCACCATATCTTCAAAATATTTTAGTAAGTAAAAGTAACTAAATTATTGTTTATCTACATCAGTACGGTAGATGAAAGAAACAGTCAATTATTTTATATGGATGTCTAAGTCTGGCATCATGCAGTCCGTGATATTTTTGTTAAGTTGCTGAAGGTTTCGTCCGATCGATAAACTGGTTAAAACTGGATCGTGTAACTTTCAGCCCTGTCAGTTTCAATAGAGATATGAATTACAATCGGTTTGCTTAAGAAATAGAGGAGAAATACTAAGTGGATATAAATATTAAATGGTAAACGCTTACCCAGTTCAGACAATGAATACAAAAATGTATATTTACATTACATTGAGATGTAGGCATGATCGACGTGTCAAGTGGCTAGAATGAATTATTTACGATAAAAGACTGATCTAAACTTTATTCACTAACGCTTTTCAGATTGTACACGAGGTTAAATACAATTTTATATTCAGAATATCACAAATAATTGTTTAAGCATGTATATAGTTTTTGCAGAAAAAAAGAAAAAGAAATGGAAGTCATTTTCTTGTTTATTATTATCAACAATAATGATTTTGTATACTAAATCAAAATTGAGTAGACACTTGTGCCTTGATTGGATATGAATAAAATATGTAAAGCGTTTACCAAAAGAAAAGTAGAGACGTGCGTTAACTTTGTTTAAAGCGTTTACTTTATATTTATAGGTTTACGATAGAATAGACTGCAACATCGGGCATAAAACTGACTTACAATATACTTCTAACCTAGTAACTGGAATTACTAATCTATCTCTATTACCTTATCATACTTTGTTGCATTTTTTCTTAAGAACTATATTGTACATGTATATAAATATTCGGGCCAAACCCTTGAAAAGCTCTTCCCAATGATTTAAGTACAATTAAAAAAAAAAGTTTAATGTTCGCTCTTTTTAATAAAAAAAACCGGACACACGGGAAAATTATTGCAAAATATGTCTTTGAATAAAAATATATTCATTATATTCATCTCCCTTATTTATTTTCATAAGGTGTTATTCTGATATTGTACATCTTAAGTGCTAATTACAGGTAATACCATGTACCGGTAAGTCTAAAACAGACTGTACACAGGTGACCATTCAGGTGTGAAAATAACAATTTTGGGTAGGTGGGAATAAGAAATTCAGAATTTTGGCTAAGTGGGAATAAAAATGTGATTAGAAAAGTTTACTTAAAACCACTTATAATCCGCTTCAGCTTACTATGTTATATGCATACATGTTTTCTCCAAAGATAGCAAGATATAACTAATCTATGAATTATATAAAGTTTTATTGATTTTTCGCTTCACGTAAATTACCATCTGTTACACGGATCAAAACTCGTAAAGTAGGAACACGGATACAGCAAACTCACGTACGAATGTAGGCCTTGTTTTTGGGGTTCCCTGCAATATTCTCAGCAATTCTGGTATACAGATTCACAACTATACCATAGAAATTACGACTTAACAGACACAGCGAACTGAGGTGCATCGTTGGAAACCCACGGCCAGTCTTGCAAACGCTCATAATTACTGACCATGACTCAGCTCGTCAATTTTTCGACCACTTGCCAAATTTCCTTATTTCATGAATGATTCACGGTCTATATATTACATTGTACAACCGGCTCCTTAACACCTTCGAAGAGAAAACCTTAAAAACGGTGTTAATGCCTACACTCAAATCTTAAAATTTACCAATCAAATCAAAAGGGATATGATTTGTCATTGGTTGACTGAGAATAATAGTATTCATGAATACGAAAATAGTTCAACGAGTTGACCTATGGTCACAGCCTACACGAGACTTAGTCTTCCAACGATGGAAGAGGCGAGGACTAACAAAATCTAGATATCTTATAGCGAACTGTTTTGAAGTTAAAATATTCTAATTCAACATTCAAATTCAATCAACCTATACGATATTTATATGTATTTTAATGAATTAACATTTATTTTGACATAAATTCTTCCATTTGCAAACCGATGTTTTTTTTATCTCTCTTCTATCAGTTTGTTATAATGATGAAGTTAAAAGTCTTTAACATATCTGGACAAATCATATAGATTTAATTTAGTTTTAATCATGTAAAACACATGTATTTGATTTGTCACTGTATGGTATGGTGACATTAAAATGATAACATTTTTATTTAAACATATTTATTGATATTCAAATGAATTGGATAATAGGCAAAGCCAATATAAACTAAAATACAAAGTAAAGTAGTGTTGTTATATAAAATATTTCTATAGGATTTACAAAGTGATGTTGATATTAAATTGTGAACATAAGATAAAGGAGACTTGAATGATAAGTTATCGTAAGTTTTACCAGGATTTTTTAATGAATTGTAAAACAGTTTGTTAGTTCAACAAAATTATGCATTCACACCTACATTTGTAAACCCACCACCTTCATTTACACTAACAGACAGACAAACATTAGAATGAAGTTTTTATGACCCAGCCAATTTAAAAAGAATGAAGCTAATATGAAAAGGTGCACTAATGTCAATAAATATGAGGTGATAATTTCGGTCGGGGCGTG
This sequence comes from Magallana hongkongensis, assembly GCA_016163765.1. NCBI lineage: Eukaryota > Metazoa > Mollusca > Bivalvia > Ostreida > Ostreidae > Magallana > Magallana hongkongensis. The sequence goes on along the minus strand of WFKH01011801.1, from coordinate 58,185,584 downwards.
ATCAAATCTATCATAAAGCCCTTCGGGCTTTTTTGGATTTGATCACTCCCCGACCAAAATTATCACCTCATAATACTCAAAGAATGATTC
>WFKH01011801.1:58135511-58149489 GCA_016163765.1 Magallana hongkongensis | reverse complement strand
TTTTTAATCATTTGCAAAATCAAAGAATCCAGAAGCACAAAGTATATAGTATGAATGTGGAAAAAACTTGTATAAAACTTACAAGTACGGGAAAACAAAAGGAAAACTGTACGGTAGGCCTAAATACAGTTTACGGTAGACCTTTAGTGCGCAACAAAATGATCACGTCGTATATTCATTATTATGATAACAATGTATTAAAATGTATTAAAATTTATTAAAGATGTCATTATTTTGTAATGAAAGTTACTGAAGCTAAATTCATCTGATCTTGTCGGATTGTCGTCATCGATGAATGATTATACGGCGATAATAACTGCATTATCCGTTACATCCCCACTGAAACCGCCACTAAAACTCGTCACAAAACGGGAAATTTGACTATCAGCGCAGGCCTCGAGCAAAATGGAATTAGGTTTAAATCTTTTCTCTTTATAAGAATATTTTTAGGAATTATATTTCATTTTGCTCGAGGGCTGCGCTCTAAATACATTTTTGAATTTTATAGTAAAAATTGCCTTGAATATGTTAATTTCCGGTAAACATCGTGCATTTAGCGGATGTTAGTGTTGCTTAGCAACGCTTTGCATGATTATTTTTACGGATTTATTGCTTACGCTTAACATCTTATTTGTAATTATGCATTTATTTACTTTTCATAAACAACTTGAAAAATGTTGGAATTTTAGGCATTTATACTATTACAACCGTACTTAGTTCTTTGAAATTAACCTGTAGCCTCCATCTTTCTTGGGCAGCACCGCAACGGGGTTACACCTAATGTTGGGAAAAGGGGTTTTAAAAAGGGGCCTGACATCCTGCCTACAGTAATTTCCTTTTCAATTATAGCTAAAAGTTGATCCACGTGTTCACTTGCAGACTTCATATTTTTGGATTGTAAATAGACTCTTGGACCTATGTAATGGAGGTAAAAACCGTATTTGAAACCATTTGATAAAAACTGGGCATTCTGAATATCTGGGTATTTAGCGAGGTATTGTTGTAGAAAAGAGACTTTAATTGGAGTTGAACCTAGGTGCACGAAATCTTGGTATTGGTGACTGATATTGACTTGGGCGGTAGGGACGAAAATTGAAGTTGTGTTGCGGGGCATAATTTTGCTGTGCTGATGGATGGGGGGGATCTGATGACCTGGGTCTGGGTCGACTGGTAGGACCAACAATGTATGCATGGGTGTGACTAATTGCAGAGCATGCATACATGCTGGAATGAACACCGGGGTTTGGGGCAGGAACCTTTGAAATTATAATCAAAACATTTGAGTAAAGATTTTGGCTGCTGCGGAGCTTGTTGAACATGAGCCCGCATATACAATAGCCATAGCTCCGCATCGATAGAGCCAAATGAAATTGATGTATTTTTAGACATTTTGAGACGGAACTGCCTGTCATATTCAAGCCAATTGTCATTGGCATTACGGCTTAATCCTCAGCGTACTGTGTGGATATATTTCAAGACACCAGTATGTCAGAGGGGTGTCTAGCCAGATATATGCTTGAGAAAATCAAAAATGCGTCAAGCCAGCTGTGAATTGATGTGACTTTGTTTTGTTTGGTTTTTGGTTCAATAACTAGCTGACCCTCAACTATTGAAAATTTGTGCGAATCCTGAGTGGATACATCTAGTGTTTCTGAACTGGTAATTTTTGACAAGTCAATGTGTTGTTTTGACCATATTTTTCTTTGATGGCTTGAGGAACATGAACTCCGAGCTCATCAGAAATACTTTTTAAAGGGGTTTCACCTGAAGTTGTCAAAGGGATAGATGACGCTATAGTAGGTATTGGCGCTGTAGCCTGCTCTTTGATCCTCAACTGCTAGCGGATGTTCTTCATTTTGCTGCTGGCTGGACACTAAGTGCACCGCTGCCTGCGTGGGCCTGCTTGAGACTGATAGGGTGTGGGCGGCCGTGGTTGCCGGGTTTAGAGCTCTGAGGGCTGGGTGTGCGCTTGGCCTGGCATAGGGTGACTTGCTCTTTCCTTTAACAGACCACAACATTTTCTGGGAAGTTGAACAAAACTGAGTAACTATTTTTGGATTTATAAACTTTATAAAGTGAGGACAAATAAATTTTAACAAATAAGATTATGTATCATAAATTTTTTATTATGTCGAATAGCATATAAGTAAATTCTATAGTAATTTTATTTATTAATGTTACGTATTTAAACTATGGTATATAGTACCGGTATATATTCTACTGTAGACCTACGGATGTATTGGACACACCGAAGTCGCCTAGCTTTGTAGGCCGAAAGGCCTACTTGACGTAAAATATTTTGAAATTATTGTAAACTAAAAATAATAGAAATGTGATAATATATTTTAATGACCGTTGACTATATTAACCAAGTTATAGCTGTTTGATGGCAAGCGACTTGACTTGGAATACTCAGTACTGCAAACAAGCATGGTCATCTTAAAACAATAAACATGATAAACGGACGAAAGAAGAAATTGTTTCCAGCCTAAAGTGAGATAACCGTTTAAGAAAATAAATGGAAGTGAATACGTACCGCAATTTGGGAAATTGTTTTACTAATCCCAAGATTACCCGACTACAATCCACTGATGAATTATCCAACGATTAAGGCAGGCGGGATGGACAATGGATTGAATTTTTTCAGGATAGAGCCGAGAAAGGGCGATAGATTAGCGCATGCGTATCATAAGGACAGAAAACGGGGCGAATTGGGGAGTTATCTTTCTTTCGATATATAAATTAGTGCAATGGTTAATCTATTCATTTCAATAACATGACTTAACTCATACCATGTTAAGTCGGATTATTATATTCCTATGGGATATTAATTTTTAAAGGTTGATATCTCACCTGTCAGGTGAGACACACTTAAAACAAAAATGGTTATATACTCTCTCGACAATGGTCTCTCATTTGGTTTAGATGGATATTTATGAAACTGCATCTTAAGCGGATGGAAAAATGCCACCTTGGCACTGGCATAATTATCCGGCGCAGTGTTAAGACTGCCTTTTGAATGTACATAAGCCAAATGCAAATGGCTCATATAACTCATGTTAGAAAAGTTTATTTTTAGAAAAAAATGTACCATTGAGTAATTGAACATTATTCAGTTGTTGCACAAGTAGACATGTATACAAATGAACTGTGTCCTATCCGGTGAATGATAAAATTTACATTCACATACATGTTTATTGAGACAAGGTATTCAAGATACTTATATGAGTAAATCTGCGAGGACTAATCTTACCACTGTGTCAGCGTGACACTTCAACTAGCATGCTTGTATAATTATTGATACCTTCATTTCAACCAGTGTTTTCGATAACGATCGCCCTGCCCCATATTTTGCAACATCATCTAAATCTCAAGATAAAATTGTCTTAGCTGGACAAAATTGGTAGTCATAGATGTTGATTGCGCTGGTGATGTTACTGAAATGATATATCTTAAATAATCATTCTTAAGACCTTCTAGAGAGAAGCCTGGCAAATAAACCGGTTACTGTTGTCATCGATTGATTTTCGACAGATAATTTGACCTTGTCATCTCTTAATATAGCTTCAGTAGTGAATATTCGTTAGTGAGCCACCTTATAATTATTTTATTATGTGAAAAAATTTGCATTATGTAAAGGTCGTTTGTATTTTATGATAATATTTATTGTTTCATTGCATTAATAAAAGAGGGGTCAACTCGACCCGACGGACGGAACAATCTTCCTCTCTGTACTCCACCATATCTTCAAAATATTTTATGATTTTTATAATAATATTTGATCCATAAAAAACCAAACAACCAATCAAAACAAAACAACTAAAAAGGTAATTATGTTTTCTTTACTTTTTGAAAATATATTCAATTAAATCTTGATTATTCTATATGACAAAATAAAATTGCTACGTGATATAAAAGCACCGTGTAATGTAATGATTAACACGGTACTTAGATAAATAAATTAGAAACAAGGTTTATACAGAATGTTAATAAGGTTTAATGCGATGCAAGGACATAATAAATGAGCTTATTGGCACTAAGATTGTTGGTATGGACAATTTTCATATTTAAACAATAACATCCTTTGTTTGGTGATTCATGCGGGTATTCACATATTTCTTAAAAAAATGTTGAATAAATCATCAAGAGTAGGTAAAAGTAACTGAATTATTGTTAATGTACATCAGTACGGTAGATGGAAGAAATAGCCAATTATTTTATATGGGAATTTGAGTCTGACATCGAGCAGTCCGTGATATTTTGTTAGGTTGCTGGAGATTTCGTCCGATCGATAAACTGGTTAGGACTGGATCGTGTAACTTTCAGCCCTGTCATTTTCTACAGAGCTATGAATTACAATCGGTTTGCTTAAGAAATATAGGAGAAATACTAAGTGGTTATAAATATTAAATGGTATACGCTTACCCAGTTCAGACAATGAATACAAATGTATATTTACATTACACTGGTATGTAGGGATGATCGACGTGTCACGTGGCTAGAATGTATTATTTACGATAAAAGATTGATCTAAATGCACCGGCTAATATTGTGAATTGTGTTATCAGAAGAATTTTTTAAAATCACTTTATTCACTCACGCTTTTCAGATTGCACACGAAGTTAAATACAATTTTATATTCAGAATATCACAAATAATTGTTTTTAGTGTGACCGAGTAAATAATAAAGGCAAGGTTCTTTGTTCAGGATGTTTAATATGTACAAAAAGGTGATTCTGTAAATAAATATAAACACATGTAAATATATATACAATTTATACACAGTAATTCATTACGGTTTAAATAAATCTTTAAACTTTATTATAATCTTAGTTTACTTTATGTAGACACTAAGAAAAGTTATAAGTTATATAAATTAATACAATAAATACCTTGTGCGAGGTGTTGGTGTACAAAACCGCCGGACCCACAGTGAAAGAAAATCAAAAGTTACTGGGTTTTGTAATAATAGAAATGATCTGATTCGATAATACTAACCAATGGGAACAACGGCCAATGGAAGAGTAAAGAAAATGGTCACCAACTCAATCCACCTGCGCACAAGAACTAGCGTAACTTAATTCATAATTAGATATTGTAAATTTGAAACTCTATATATTTGAAAGTAACAATTTTTGTTGTAAAATAAATAATTGATTATATTTTAAATCTGCCCACATACTCCCCTGCTTTGAATTTTATCGTCCCGATAAAAATCAAAATTTACACAAACTAATCAACATAATATTATATATAATTCAAATGTTCAATATACGTATGTCACATTCACAGTCTATGATTCTTAATCCCACATACTCTTCTGTTTATCGCGCAATCGCAAACTCCGACGCAGAGATAGGGATGGATTGACGTCACATGCGGTGTAATTGTCACTACTTGTATATTTCGACGGAACGCGTTTGATATCACGTCTATTAAGGGTACGCTGCTGTCCAGTATCTGAAACAACTGTATACACACTGTCTTTGACTGTTCGAATACGGTATCTTGTTGCACTCCAAAGATCTTGAAGTTTGTGTCTTCCTGTTAAACCTCTGTTTCGTATGAAAACTTCGTCACCCACGTCAATCGGAGGATCCATCATTTTTGTGTCGAAGCGATCTTTCCTCTGTGATGCATTTCTCTCCAGATTTCTTTCAGCATGCTGAAATAATTCACTAACATTCTTTCTGTGCTTTTGAATGAATTCATCATAATTCACATCACTATCCAAGACAGAATCCGACACTGTTGACGACACAATAAAATCGACTGAAATTTACGACCGAAAAATAAATAGAAAGGACTGTAACCAGTACTGGAATTTAGAGACACATTGTACGCAAAAGTAACATCGGATAAATGATCTGGCCAGAGTTTTTTCTTCTTGGTGGTAGGGTTCTGAGTAAATCATGAAGTGTGCGGTTGAAACATTCTCTCTGTCCATTGCCTTTTGGATGGTAAGCTGTAGTTCTTGACTTTTGTATGTCGTAGATTTTGCAGCGTTGTTTAATAATATCTATCAATTGAATTCTGAATTCTATCCAGTACACCATAATGATGAAACTACTGTTGAATCAAACACAACGCAACAGTAGAAGCTTTCTGATCACGGGTGACCACTGCTTGTGTGAATTTGGTAAAAACATCTGTCATCACAAGTACATTTTCCTTACCCTTAGATGGTTCCAATACTATGAAATCAATGGCTAGAATTTGCAGAGGTCGGTTTGCTAGTAAGTGGTTCATAGCTGGTCTAATCTGTTGGTTTTCTGATTCTGATTCAACGTTCAGAATTCTTTCAATTTTGTTTGATCTCACTAAACATTCCGGTCCAATAACATCGGTCTTTAATAACACTGAATGGTCTTTCAATACCCTGGTGACCAAGGTTGTCATGACACTGTTTAAGAATTTCCAGTTTCAGTGAAGATGGCAAAACGTACTGTTTAGTTTCTCCATTAACCGGATCACACACAGTTCTGTAAAGTATACCGTTATCCATACTTAAACGGTTCCATTGCCTGAGAAGAATATTCACAGCCTTTTCACAGGTTTTACTTTCTTCTTTCTTTGGATATACCCCCTGTTTCCAGAACTTTAAAAACTGATGAATATCTTTGTCCTGGGACTGTAAGCGTTTCAGATCACTTTGGCTGTATTGACGGAGAGAACATTGCATTTCATCACATATCACATCGGATGATTCTTGACACAATCTCTGTTGCACACACATAACATCTTTTGGAATTTCAGACGACCAGAGGTTTCCTAGACTGGCTGATGAGGTAAGTATTCCTTCTTCACTCACTGACTTACGTGAAAGAGCATCTGCATTCGAATTGTATTTTCCACTGCGATATTTGATTTCAAAGTTGAAGAGAGCCAACTGTGACACCCAGCGTTGTTCGTATGCACTCAATTTAGAAGACTGTAGATACACAAGCGGATTATTGCTGGTATAAACGGTAAAAGAAAAGTTCACTTAATAATCCCGGAATTTGTCGGTAATACTCCAATACAATGCTAAAAGTTCCAGTCGTTGCGAACTGTTATTCTGCACATTCCGTTCGTTGGAACGAAGTGATCTGCTGGCGTACGCAATGACACGTAATTGACCATCTTAGTGTTGCGACAGTACCGCTCCGAGACCGTTGGGACTTGCATCGACTTCAAGCACAAAGGTTTTGTGTAATCGACATATCCTAGAATTGATGCACTGGTAAGTAATTCTTTTAATAACACAAATGATTTTTCACATTCACTATTCCACCTTTCACAGAACGGCTTCTTAGATGCATTCGGAAACTTTCTGAATAAATTGTACAATGGCGCAGCAACTTTCCCAAAAGACTGAATAAACCGTCTATAATATGAAGCCAATCCAAGAAATGAACGTAACTGTTTTGGTGTTGACGGTGTTGCCCAGTCACTCACAGCTTGCACTTTTTGAGGATCTGTGTTAATTCCATGCTTTGAAACTATGTGTCCCAGGTATTTTACTTCCTCTTTGAAAAAACCCCCACATTTAGATGGTTTTAGTTTAAGTCCATGCTGACGAAGTTTCTGAAACACTACTTCCAATCTCTGAATTTGTTCTTCTACAGTCCGCGAAAACACAATAATATCATCTAAGAATACCAGGAGTATCTGGAAAACTTCATCACGGAAACAGTGCTGCACAAGTCTCTGAAAGGTTGCGGGAGCGTTACACAGACCGAACGGCATAGTGTTAAATTCGTATAGTCCAAACGGTGTAGTAAATGCGGTCTTGTGTTTGTCGTTCTCTTCTACTGCAACTCGGTTATATCCTAAAGTCAAATCCATGGTCGAGAAATAACGGGAACCACACAGTGTATCAAATGATTCTTCAACACGGGGGAGAGGATATGCGTCTTTGATTGTGTAAACAGATAGCCATGCTATGACCTTGAATTGTTACTATTACAAACTGGTCACTATGATACTTATGTATACATAGATACTGCGTAATGAATTGTGTTAATGATAACTAACATAATGAACTATGTGACTCTTGTAGCACTGCGCAGTATTCCTAAATGATGTTATGCAACCAGGTGCAGAATACGGGCACAATAATATCCAAATTGAGAGTTTATAAGTACGTGTCATATTTGGCGATTCTGTGTCTGCATCGATAGCTCTAGTACTCTATATTGAGTCCTGTATTGCATATTCTATATAACCTTTGTAACCTTTTAGCCATGTATGAATGAATGTATTATGAGTAAGTGATGCCTCATATCCAGGTGGGGACTCCGAGACTCAGGACTCGGAGACTCAAATCCTGCATCCATACTCTTTGATAGGCAGTTCTGACAGTTTTATTACTTTATTTAGAAATAAAATATAGCTTTGGAATTTGAACACTAAATGTTCACTCGTGATCATTGTAGATGGGCCGAACTAGTCAGAACTGTCCATCATAAGTAAAATGTTATATATACTCATGTAAAATGATGTTAAACAGATTTTTAATTTTTGGGCATATAATTTAGATATTTGATTTAGGCTGCTTTTAATTGATGTAATTTTGAATATACGATCACGCTTATTAATAAACTGTTGGTGAAAGTACTGGACTTCGTGGTCACTGAGCTTGAGTCGCATCTCCAGGAGATAACTAAGGTGGAAGGCTTACAATTGTCTTAGAGTTTAACTTCCGATAATCAACGCACAGACGTAATTCACCATTCTTCTTGCGAACGATTACAATTGGTGATGCATACGCACTGGTACTTTCTTTTATAATATCTCTATGTAATAGCTCTGTAATATGTTGTTTAACTTCCTCAAATTGCGTCGGGGGAATGCGTCGATACGGTAGATTGACCGGTACTCCGTCTGTCAGCGTTATTTTGTGTTTTACCGTATCTGTAAATCCTGTGTCTAAATCCGACTTTGAAAATACGTCATGGTATCTGTGAAATAGTGTTTCTATGTTTCGTTTTTCTTGGTCTGTCGCGTCAACTTTGTCCAAGTTTACAGGAATACGGAACTCCGGATCACAGGAACGGTCGGTAGTAGATTCTGTCACATAACACTGCACAAATATTTCCTGTACTGTGCCGCAATTGGAAAATTGCACAGGGTCACTAATTTCATTGATAATTTCTTCTCCTTTAGATAATATAACAATGCGTGTTCGAGGTGAAATCCAGACATCAGAATCAGTTATGTTCGGTAGCCGCAAATAGAAATTGTCCTTGATCACTTGAACGAATGTCCGGACTACAACAATGCCGTCACTCAGGTGCTTGCTATGCGACAATGGTTCTGCTACGGCTGAGTAATTTCCAGGTATCGGCGGCCCAGTAGCGTTGATCACGATCACAGACCTTGCGGGGACTCTAACGGGATGTGGCGCAGACACTTTAGCAAAACCATATACAGTTCTGTTCTCTTGATCACCCACTCGGAATGCTGACTTAGTTTTCGAATTGCAGGATATTTCAGACACTTTCTCGTGATAATAATTTCCATGTTTTTGAATAAAAATGTCTCTGCACTGTCCAATAATGTTCATTTCTAAAATTCCCGGGATATTGTGTTTACGTTTTCGAGTCATTCCATCTTCTGGATCTTTAATTATCAGGATACCGCGATCTTCTATAACGTTTCCCATACATTCAACATCAGCTTCTATGTATCCGATATAAGGGATTGAAATTACATTTGCTGCTTTTAAATTCAATTTCACATCATTCTTTACATTCTTACAGAGTGCTTCGATGTTCTTTCTATAAAAACTTTCCGTTATTGTAGTCACCATAGACCCAGTGTCTAATAAATTGTTAATTTCTACTCCAAACAATTTAATTTTAACTGTAGGGCTCTGACCAAGAATATGATTGACACAAGTAGAGTCCTTTTTATTTCCTACTGATGTCGGACTCTTCTCATCAGCAGGATCTATTTTCCCGATTGTTGGTAATTTGCCGAAGTGAGATTTCGTGGACAGTTTCTTTGGATATGATTTTCGCTTTTACATGTATAGCAACGGCAGCGGTTTTACTGTGGATATGGTAATCGGTATTGTTCTTTGGGTTTGGATAAAGTTTGGATAAAGTTTGCCGTTCAAGTAACTTTGTAAGATTTTCGATGTTTTGTTCCTGCCGTTGTATGACTTCTAAGCATTTGTCAATTTCGTGAGTAGTTTTATCTGACTTCTGTGATGATTCCACATTCTGTTTTTGTAGTATGTCTGTCCGTTGAGCACTTTTTCTTCATCCTCTGAAAACAATATTGCTTCGTCCCGGAAGTCCAGAAAATGTATATCCGGCTGTTGACGAATAAGTCGTTTTAATTCTCTAGGTAATAAGATATCATTCACATTTTCCGCAAATTGTTCACACAGGGTCAAATCGGGGTTCGGAATAATGTCTGTGTTATTCGTCGTAATTTTCTTGATGAGGTTCATCAGAGTGTAACTGTATTCACGTAAAAATTTCCCCTCCATCTGTTTTCGCTCAAAAAAATTTCGCTGTAGGACTGTTATTCCTTCTTTGTCTCCAAACGTTTCACTTAAAACGCAACACTTTTGTTGGATTGCTTCTTTCTCCACATGGCCGATATTTGATTTCTTTTGCCGATCTATATGAAGTCGATACTTTTTTCTCTACTCATTCGGTGACTTTTGATGACATGTTCAACTTCTTCTATCTAGTCGTCGACATGAATATCGTCCTTATCTTCATTTCCGCTGAATTTCTGCACATTACGGACTGGTTTTAAATAAGTAGTTCTGGATTTGTGTTCTTTGTTGTCCTCATCTATGCGTTTATCGGGTTCTTTTTGTAGATTTTTTATTTGTTGTCGTGATTTCTTTGTCGTCATGGTTCGGCGTTTAAAGGTATTTCTATCAAAAGAGGTAACGGTACCTTCCGGACTTTTCACAGGTGAGTTGTTTTCAGCGATGACTGCTCACTGAAATTTGTAGACATTCTTCCTCACACAAGAATCACCACTTACTGTAGATACCGGCGACGCCATTTGTAACCGAATAAATAATATAAAGGCAAGGTTCTTTGTTCAGGATGTTTAAAATGTACAAAGAGGTGATTCTGTAAATAAATATAAACACATGTAAATATATATACAATTTATACACAGTAATTCATTACGGTTTAAATAAATCTTTAAACTTTATTATAATCTTAGTTTACTTTATGTAGACACTAAGAAAAGTTATAAGTTATATAAATTAATACAATAAATACCTTAATGGCTTGTGCGAGGTGTTGGTGTAAAAAATCGCTGGACCCACAGTGAAACAAAATCAAAAGTTACAGGGTTTTATAATAATAGAAATGATCTGATTCGATAATACTAACCAATGGGAACAACGGCCAATAGAAGAGTAAAGAAAGTGTTTACCAACTCAATCCACCTGCGCACAAGAACTAGCGTAACTTAATTCATAATTAGATATTGTAAATTTGAAACCACATGCATTTGAAAGTAACAAATTTTGTTGTAAAATAAATAATTGATTAATTCTAAATCTGCCCACATTAGCATATATATATACATTTTGCAGAAATAAATAATGGAAGTCATTGTCTTGTTTACCATTATCAACAATAATGTTTTTGTATAAATCAAGATTGAGTGGACACTTGTGCCTTGATTGGATATGAATAAAATATGTAAAGCGTTTACCAAAAGAAAAGTAGAGATGTGCGTTTGTATGAAGCGTTTACTTTATATTTATAGGTTTACGATAGTGTAGAATGCAACATCGGACATAAAACTGACTTACAATATACTTTTAACCTAGTAACTGGAATTACTAATTTATCTCTATTACCGGTATCATATTTTGTTGCATTTTTTCTAAAGAACTATATTGTACATGTATATAAATATTCTGGCCAAACCCTTAAAAAACTTTTCCCAATGATTTAAGTACAATTAAAAAAATAAATGTTTAATGTTCGCTCTATTAAATCACAAAAGCCGGACACAGGGAAAAATTATTGCAAAATATGCCTTTGAATAAAAATATATAACGGCGGCGTGGAAGGGCCAAATGAAAATATCAATAAATATTATTTGTTCGGACGAATAAGTTATGTGTTCGGACGAATTACGATTTGTTCGGACAAGTTAGCTATTTGTTCGGACGGATTAGGATTTGTTCCAATGAAGAAGTTATTTGTTCGGACGAATTACGATTTGTTCGGACGAATAAGTTATTTGTTCGGACGAATTACGATTTGTTCGGACGAATTAGGATTTGTTCGGACGAATTACGATTTGTTCGGACGAATTATGATTTGTTCGGACGAATTAGCTATTTGTTCGGACGAATTAGGATTTGTTTAGACGAATTAGGTTTTGTTCGGACGAATTAGCTATTTGTTCGGACGAATAAGTTATTTGTTCGGAAGAATTAGCTATTTGTTCGGACGAATAAGATATTTAGTCTGAATAAGTTAATTATTATAATAGAGAGAGAGAGAGAGAGAGAAAGAGAGAGAGAGAAAGAGAGAGAGAGAGAGAGAGAGAGAGAGAGAGAGAGAGAGAGAGAGATTTCATAATCATGGATACGCAGATGTGAAGTCTAAATCAGTTCACGAAATCATGCGTAGATCAATTGCAAGGAAATTTTCCAAATTGGAGGGAGGGGGGGTCTGAAATATAATTTTGTTTGCCCCCCCCCACCCCGACCCCCCTATAGATGCCCATAGAGATGCCCATTCTAGGCAACGCAGGTTTTTCTTAAGTAACTAAAAAAAAAATTCGCGCTATGCCATAACAAATATTACTCCCGCCTTTTATCGACATGCAAAATTTTGACAAATTTTGAGACTTGAGCTTATATTCTGGCAGCAAAATATGTCAGATATTGTATAAATACAGGGGCGTCGAAAGATATTTTATATTGGGACGAATTTGATCGATAAGTTTGTGGGGGGGGGTTGAACAGGATTTAAGTTGTTATTCTACGTGTCAAATTATTCTTGAATTTGATAAATTATATTGTCGCCTTTGATGGCAATATATAAAAAACCAAGCAAAGTTGTACTTAATCTTTGTTTCTTACCTTTGACGACATAAAATGTGTATCAAGATAACGCAACTCATATTTATATTAAAGAAGTTTATGTGCATCATGCATGGATGGTTTGGTTTGAACTTATTTTATTGTAATATGATTACAGTGGGATTGGGCACAAGTTCTAAAACCTATTTAGCCCTCTCCCTATACAATAATTTACATACAAAAAATGTAAATGCATGGTTCTGGGGGAGGGGGGGGGGGGTAAGTTGGAGGCTAAACCCCCCTACCCCTTGGAAAATTCAAATTTCTTAAATTTACATAGTAAAGTTACCAAAAATAGGCCTAAGATCCCCCCCCCCCCCACAAACAGAAATACCCCGCGGGACCCCCCCCCCCCCGGGAAAATTTTTCTGGATCCGCGCATGTGCATCTATAAGCACCAATTATGTCCACGTAAATTTGATTCAACTTATCAGTCTCTGTTGCACTTCAAAGACGTTCAAAAATCCTTAAATGGATTTCCGTGAATCGTGTGCTTACATATATAATATTTTTTTAGCTCATAGAATATATAAGATTCGTCTAACTTACAACTTGTAATTGATCATCAAAGCTGAAGAACGATATTTCTTTAATGTCAAACCTATCTAATTAATGCACTGTTGATTGTCAAAACACGCCAGAAACTTGTATATATACCCCATTTTTGATTGTGTAAACAATAAAGTTAACACTTCGCCGCTCCATCGAACATAAATCGCCGTTATCATCATCGCCGCTCCAATGAATACAGATCGCCGTTATTAAATTACAATTCAGTCTTTTTTTTTTTTTAAATTCATTTTTTGGCAAAATTATTGGGGCGGCGACCGCCTCTGCCGCCCCTGCTCCAACACCTTTGAAATATCAGTGACTAGTACATGCATAACATTTAGGTGTTATCATTTGAAG
>WFKH01011801.1:58053734-58126499 GCA_016163765.1 Magallana hongkongensis | reverse complement strand
ATCATTATTATAGTTATTTGTCCCAAGAATTACTAGCATTTCTATTAATCTCTGCAACTAGCATTGATAAGTTGTTTATTTTAACAATTTGATTTTATATCTTATCCTTAATTTTTATGCCAACTGTTCATAAAGTGTAGGGTGTTGCAAATAATGATGATACATTCACAAATAAATATTGTGTTTCACTGATTCAATCCCGCAACGATTTCGTCTCAAATCATAAATTCTTACCCGAACTCAAACATTGTAGTTTTGTAGGGTATATATTAACCCAGAAATATCAAGTATAGTCCATATATCGGATATTTTTAATTCATGTCAACAACACAAGTTGAATTTGTCCGCCATGTTCACTGACCTTGTAAGGTTTTATTTTGGGACAGCAATTCAGAATTCAGTAGCAGATCTTTAACTGAATATGGGAATATTCCACTCTTTTAAACATAAATGACGCGGTAAATATGAATTTTCTATTTTATAAGCTTTTCTTCAATAATATTTTATTGATAGACCGAGGTAAGATTGATTATCATATTTATTTAATCGAGCTCCTATAAACTCTAAGCGTAAATCTTATAAATTCACGTGAGAACTGTCATGGCTGCATAAAAAAACGACTGTTAAACATGCTGGTGTGTTTTTTTCTGTTTTTGATTTATATAGTTACGGTTAGGTTTCGCATCATGAATTAACAAATCACTTAATGTAAAGGAAGTCAAACATTACCACAATCATTTTAGACCAAAGTCAGCCGCATTAAAAATAATTTTGCACCATTACGGAGATCCTTTGGCAGGCACGTAGCATCGGGGGTGGGGGGCCCACTTTATCTTGCAGCAAACACTTTTCTTAAATTTTCCTCTCCCAACAAAATTACAAAAATTTATTCTAACAAAGTATGTGTCATTACACATCCAGCCCTGTTGTAAATAGCTTCAATACCTTGATTTTCACTGAATCAAACGATGGAGGGACCAATTGGCTCAAATATATTTTTATGTTTAAAAAAGGGAAGATATGTTCCGCCTCAAGTCCAATGCAATGTACATGTAATGTTTACATTTATGAAAACAAAGGCGAGGCAAATTGTAAAGTATTAATTGCTCTAACACTGAGTGGCTAATACGAATTTTACTTTAGATGTATCTTCATAAACAGTCAAATAGGTATACCTAATATATTTCAAGCATTTATTTTCATTTGCATCTACGATTTCTCATTTTGGTCAACTAATTATCTTCATAATCTTACACTTAAAGACTTCATTGGACGAAAACAGTACGTCAGGACAATCGGTGGACACATCACAGGGAACTGTGTCCAGAGTGTTGGCGCCGGTGTTGTATTCTAGACAGTAGTTTGTAAAATAGATTCATTAACTTAAGATATTGACTTGCACCACCACAGAATGATGATAAAAAAGCATCGAATTAAGATATTTCGGACTATCAATCGATTTGCGTAATGAAAATCAAGGTACTGAAAGTACTGAAAGAAGCTCATCTAACTTGATACTAAGTCCTAATTGGGATGAGTATTTAGATGGATAATTACAAGATTCAGAAAATGTACAGAAATACAATAAAAAGGAGAGCATATTTTAGATTAAATAATTTACTTTGAAACTGCAGTATTGAACGGATTAACCTTGTTTAGATCGTTTTACTTCTAAGCATATTGGAGTCTCTTGCAATAAACATAAAAAAATTAAAAAGAAATACGTCATTTGATGTCGCAACGGAGATATTCAATGAAATTGGAAGTATACAAGAAAACACCGTGACCCAAATGCATGCAGTTGAAGTACGTGGACAATTAGATAAATACAAAAATCATGAATAAAGATCAATTTCATTAGAAAATTGACAATTCAAACGTGTACCAGCCATTGCATTTTAACTCCTTTCTGATAAGATCTTACCGATTGATTGTTTTAAATGTGTGCTCATAAATAATTTTCTCTTCACCCTCGTAAAATAAAATTCTCTAAAATCAAGTAGCAAATACCCTAGTAGCATCCACAAAGTCAAGTCTTTACGTAACGCTATGTGATTCTATACAAAATGATGCGTTTTCTGAGAACAAATTGAAAAAAACTTGTATTCACTCAATAATCATGGAACAAATATATATGTAAACTGATTTACTTTAAATTAAATGCATATATTTTTTTTTCAATAAAACCTCGTCTAAATCGTGCCGTTATGTGTTTCCAATAACCTATTTTGGTCGCGTGAGTTTTCTCTAAAATAACGTCATTTTCCAAATTACTCGCGACATCTGCCGAAAAATATTCTTTATCGTATTTATAAATCTAATATGTCGAAATTATGCTGCATTCAAAGGTAAAATTCATACATATTACTTAAATGACTGTTAAAAGGCTTATTTTGACTAATTCCTTACATGTAATTAAAGTCACTAAAATTGCCTGAAATCCAAGTTGATACCACTGTATCTTTAGACGCTTATTGCCTGATAAAATATATACTTCCAATTACGTATATTCATGCAAAAATTATCAGGTGACTTTGTTAAGTTTTTCTAAGATATGTTAGCCTAAGAGCGCTATAAATTAAGCTTCCTTTAAAATGAAAACGTAATTTTTCGATATTTTTAGGAAACACAAAAAAAGAGAAACGATTGTATTCTCCATCAAAACTAATAAAGTCTTATCAGGCAGTAAAGGAAGAAGGTTCATCTGTCTACAGGGCAGCAAGAGAGCACAGTGTGCCTCTGACTACTTTAAGAGATAGAGTTGACAATAGAGTTGACCTTGATTGTACTAAGAGTGGCCCAGAGCCACTTCTGTCACAGATAGAGGATGCGAAGCTCGTTTAGCATCTCAAAGATTTAGTTTCTTTTGGTTATGGGTATACGAGCACAGAAGTGGTTTCCATGGCAACAGATTATGTTGTGCACTTGGGAAGAAACCAGGAAATAAAAAAAACTTAAGCATGCAGTGGTTTTATAATTTCATGAAAAGGTGGCCAGAGTTAAGAGTAGTAAAACCATCAAGCCTTCCAGAATTTAAGAGCTAAAATTGCGTCAGAAATTTCGACCCGGTCTTACTTCAAAGAGCTCGAATCAATTCTTGTTATGTATTGATGCCGAGCTTTTCAGTGGAAAAAGCTTTGGAGTTGAGGGAGTTATAACAGCAAGTGGCTGTTAAATTCTGAAGTTTTCAGTACATACATGAAAATACATTTCTTGAAATATATTTAAGGACGAAATATCTCGAACACTATACTTGAACTTTATGATGGTCACAGAAACCACATTTCATTAGTTTTAATTGAATGGGCAAAGAATTACAATACTGTCTTGTTTGTTCTTCCTCCTCATTGTTCCCATATTTTACAGCTATTAGATGTAGGATGCTTTGGGCCATTTCAACTTAAATATAATCAGAGATGCTTGTCCTTTTCCCGCAAGACCCACAAAACAGTGATTCGTTATGTTGTTTGCGCTCATGTCTGCAAAGCGTAAGCTTCTGCATTATCTCCATCCAATAAACGATCTGCTTTTTTTTTTTTTTTTAACTCAGGCATCTACCCTTTCCTATCTGGTGATGTAATGATTGAGAACCTAAAACAAATAAATTACCCCATCAATTATATATGGGAATGATGAAGGTGACATGGAATTACCAAACTCACTTGCACAAGCAAATGACGAATCATACTATCGGAAACGCATGACGGTCATTTTTATTGGACATACGCGGCATCCAATTTATCTATAGCTAGAAACTGCACATGATGCCGATTTCTTTCTAATTTAGTTTTGTTACGGGGCCATCCCCTGCGGTAATTATTATTAATAAATGTTGAGTGAGAGTGGCGGCATTAAAGGTTTGATAAGGTTGCAGGTGCGCGACGCAGGCTTTGTAGTCCTGCTTCCGAAGAGTATCATTTATTTATAGCTTGTTGGGAAAGTGAGAGCGAGCAAGCATGAGTTTATCATTTGTAAGTTAATCTCTGTAGTTGTCATTTGTTTATTATGCGTGATAGAGTTCTGAGAGATGAAAGTAAGTAGTTACATGTAATCGAGTTATGAGTTAGGACTTGGAGATAAATGGTACGGCCATACCCAGGGAACACATTGGATAGAGAGTGGAGTATGAGTTTGGACGTCGTTGAGTGAGGACGTACATGTATTTTATGTATGCGAGGACATTACCTGTGTTATATATATATTGTGTTCGTTGTAATTATGTAAACACACTTGTTAATATAAACAAACCCCCATCACAGTATCGGCAATTTTTAGTGCTATGTCTGAGGTAAAAAAATTACATGGTTTGAAAATTATTGACTGAAGGGGCAATCACAAGGGGGTAGCGTTTAGTGTTAGACTATCGGAAACCCATGACCCCATGATAATTATATGTATATGAAAAGAATATTGCACTTGTTTGCAAAACCTTCACCCGAAATATAACGGGTAGTAAATTTTTAAAAGTCGCGTTGTTTCATTCGGCCGGTTTTTTATAACAATAACGGTGCATGAGACTGTTTTTGTTGTTGCTACAAACAGACGCTGAAGAACCTGCAGAACAAAATGATACTAAACAATGCATGACAGATGTTTATACTGCCATAGTAAAAGACTGCAGAGAGTAAGCAATTTTAAATAAAATATTTCCCCCTTTTTCTCGGATCGGTTGCATATTTGTAACAGCATTTTGTAATAATCTAGCATTAGAAGTTGACTACTAACGATTGTTTAAAAGGTTTCAAATTTATTAAGTCCGAAAATCATTAATTTCACAAATAACAAAAGTACAACTTAATCTAACAAAGGTCTTATCAGGATTCTCTTCACATTTTCACTCACACACTTTTCATCTTTAACAACTCTGCCTACTTTTACTTAAACTGACCAATAGCACTAGATTATAATAGAAATCTGCAACAGCAAGCAATAACTTTAGATCACATATTAAAGACATGAAACAATAATTTTTGCCATGACCAACTCAAATAAACATAACTCTTAATTTGAAAACAATTATGAACAATGACATTGATGACTAGGATGAAAGGATGTGAGATGTTAAAATGAAAACTACTACTATATGTGAGTGCCTTTCCCTTAGTTCAGATAATCTAATTATTTTCTAATTACAAAGTTCAAAGAGCCATATTTAGATATCTAAATAAATCATTTTACAAATTACAGTCCTGAATTTTGTCATTTTTAAACCCTATAACACATAAACAAGACACCTGATGCGCTCGCCCAAACGGTCACATTGTAATACATATTATAGACAGTCCATGTAAAAAAAATTAACAAGTTAAAAAAAAATCTAGTCAGTTTCTGGGTCAATCTTTGCACATTGTCAGTCTTGCTTCTGACTGACTATGGGCATCATCCATAGTCTGCATTTTATATGTATAGTTCTAGCTCTCTTCTCGCACAGATAGGAGAGGATCGTATACATGCATGCATTTGCTGTGGTTTGCATCAATTGAGTATGTGGTTTAGTAATCTGATATGTGAAAGCCACAACTGGCGTAGAATATATTATGTACACTGCTTCAAATCTGTCTCTTGATCAGTAGTCAAATGAGTTTGCAAACATTTTACATTCTTACTGATTAACATTGGAGATAAAAATTAATATATTCCCACTGCCTGACTTTCACAGTTCTTTTCTTTTTTTTAAAAAAAGCAATCCTTGCTCTAAAGTTATGATGAATTGTATTTTTTGTTTAGAAAGAAAGTATGTCATTAAATACTCACATATGTGGATAGTAACGTTACCTTGACATACTAATGCGGATCTTATGTTATTTAACAGCTGTTTAGTTCAATAGTTGCTGATCATCGGTACAAAAAAAGTTCATACTTAATCAATAGTATCCTCTGCTGATAGTATCCCTGATCTGATGATACATGATCCAACGAGGACTACCACACACAGGTATAACAACACTATTTCTCTGAAGGTTCACGGCAAAACATGGCTGACAGAAAATAGAACCCAGTTTTCCCCTTTGATTTGAGGGTTTTCCCTAAGAGGTGAGTGCCCCTTTTTCTTATGATGTGTAAATTCAAGTATTTTGCTTCAGATTATATGCTTTAAAAAAATTAAGGAGGCCAAGAAATATTTTTAATATTTTTTATACAGAGTGGGGTGATTTGTCTCCAGACATGGATTTTAAGCACCTGCATGACTTTGATGTAAACAAAGTCTCAAGCCTTTGTTGATGGGTATGTATTTTTTGGTACTGTAATGTACAGTAAGAATAGGACTTTCACCTGAAAAAGGGAAACATCTGGAAAGTTTGTTATAAATGAGTGAGAGCAGTCTAAAGGTGAGTGAGATTGGTAAGACTATATTATAATTTAATACTGTTGTGCAACTCACATAACCACGTATCACTACTTACATAACCACGTATCACTGAAAGCGAAAGTAGAAATATGTAATTTTTAAATCAATCGGGCCTATCCGACAAGCGGAAAAAAAACCGAGCTCTGTTTGAAATGTCCGAATAGTTGCGATTTGCTCAATCGCAACTTCTCGGGCCGCGGAAAAACATCTACAGGTAAGGACCGAGAAGTTGCGATTGGTGATTGGCTAATACGAAGTCAACACTACTGCCAGGTCTGATTATAAAGAAATGATTTACTTCAAAATATTTTGCCAGTGTTAATAAGAATGAAAGATCGATAGTAAATAAAATAATGATTTTCATTTGATCCTTCAGGAAGCTCAGACTAAAATCATCCAGTCCTGAGATATGAACATATTGAATCGGCTAAGGTGGCTCACTACACATTGAAAGAAGTTTCTCAAATTAGCAAAAAATTACTTGATAATGATATGTAGAAGGATGGATAAGAAGTATACAAGTCAAATTGGCGAAAAAATGTGCAACTTTGGATAAAAATTATATTTTCAAAAATCTAATTTAATTAATGTGAACAAAAGTCCCAGGCGGATTGGAACTCATGATCCGCGGTTCACAAGCCCGATACTTTATGCACTGAGCTATGACGATATTTAACCAAATCTTGTGACGTAGTGTATTGTAAAGTATAAGTCTAGGTGTAGTGAGGTACATTAAGGTACATCAAGGCACTTCCGCCAGAGTTCGTTTGTGTGCGTAGATGCATAGGACTATGGGTAGTACGATACTCTCTGATATGTTAAAATATTCTACGCGATATTAAAACCACTGTGTAATTTACGCTGTGTTACAAGGCAGTTTGAAAAATTACGCACTTTGAATTTTTTCTTTCAAAGTGCGTTACTTTTGGGACCAAGTGACCAACGCACTTTGAAAAAAAAAATATTTAAAAGTGCGTTGATATCGTCGATTTTAACGCACTTTGGAAAAAAAAAAATTCGGGTTTGGTCGAAATACTTGATACTTTTATATACAATAAATGATTACGTATACTTAAACTTGTTTATCTAAATATGTCGGAACCGAAAATGATTAATATTATGGAGATCAACGTATAGCTTATGTCAAAAGGCTTAAATTTCATGTGCTTATGCACAAACATGATGAGATAAAATATATGTTAATATGTATTTCAAACGCAAGATGACCTTTTAAAATATCAGTGCAAGAAAAAGCATACCCCAGTGCCTATTTTAATTTGATGATATCTTAATGTTTGTACTATTTATATTATTTTAATAATGAAGTGATTTATTTGGTTTGAATTTGAGTAGAGGGTTTATGTTGAGACACCTAGAGAAATTATAATATCCTATGGAAAAAAACTTTTGATTGGCCAGCTCGTTTTTACAGTATCAATGTACTTTATTTACAGCAACACCTCCGCATTCTAAAAGACGGTTAACCATATTCATATCAATATTTACAAATCATAAAAATATCAAACATAGTAAAAACTGAATCCCAGATTTCGTGATTCATACATATTTTTTCAAAGTGCGTTAAGTGTTTCGATAATAAAAAAAAATGATGTACCTTCATAACGTACTTTGAACTTTTTTTTTCAAAGTTAACTTGGCTCCCAAATTTAACGCACTTTGAAATAATTTTTAAAGTGCGCAATTTTTTCAATTGCCACAACGTGGCATGCCCGACTACGTCGATAAATACGAAAGACACAAAGTTTACAGAATGTTTTAAATGGTTCAATGCTCTATGTGAACTTAACAGAAAGAGCTGTATTAACACTTATGGTCAAGATTTCTGGTATAGACATTCATGTATGACATATTTCATGGTAAAAGCATGGTTTATACCCAGTTAAGAAAACATTCTTTCTACTTATACTACCCTTTCTCTATCTATATTTCTCTCTCTCTAGTAATGAGAGCAAATTAAATGATATTTTTAGTAATAAATATATATACAAAACATTTAAGTGTTTTGATGCTGCTAGTTGTCATAATTTCTTCCAATTTCATTACAATATTATATAATTATAAAATTATATTTGTAATGCAGTGCACAATTCAATGTAATGAAAGTCGTATATGTAGTTATGCGTTTATTGAAAAAAATCCCTTTTCAATAAAGAAGATGTGGTTGCTAATGCCACTTAACCAATAGTTTTTAGTGAAAAGTTCATTTGAATCTGGTGAAGTGTATTTGAAGGAGCCGTCAAAAAGTAAAGAATTGAAAAAAGACACCGGACAGACAGACGAGCGGGACAGACAAATACAACTGAAATGAAATTAAACCTCATTCAAAAGTTAGCTTCACTTCATCCTGTTATGTTATATCTTTTCTCAAATGACAGCAAGATATAAACTGTATGAATTATGTCAAGTTTTATTCGTTTTCTTCTTTATGTAAATTTTTATCTGTTATTTAAATACATTAAAACTTGTAACGTGAACACGGATACAGCGAAATCATGGACATACTATATAGGTCTTGCTTAGGGGTTCCCTGCCAGATTCTTTACAATTCTGTTTACAGAATTACATCTTGATGTCATGTATAATAAATAACGACTTTACGAATTACACTAACCTCTAAACTACGTTATTTAAAAGAAACAACCACATTTTTATAGACACTGTTGATTTATACCAGTTTTGTACTGCAGCTTTTTCTCATATTACCCCCCCCCCCCCCCCGGAAAACTGGCTATAAAAGTAGCGAGGTAGCCAGTGTTGAGGGTGACTTTTTAAAAATTGCAATTGTTCATTTCATATTAAAATGGAAGTCGTATATTGTAAAAGATCTTAAACATTCTGTGTTTTTTTCATTTGGGATGTATAATGTATTACTTTGGCTTGTTCTAGTGGATTTAAAGTTTCTCTCATTTACATATTTAAATAAGTCCAGTTAACTTAGAGCTTAATCATGTTAACCTTTAAAAACAAAACTAATAATAATTGTTCTGTACACAGAATATCTTTATGAAAAAGATGTAAGATAATTTTGTTCAAAATCACCCTAGCGTTTTTGATTTAAAAAAAAAATCCGTTAGATAAATGCGTCTCTTTAACTCTATAAACGCGTCTTATGGACTATCTGAACGCCTCTTTTGGACTCTCTTACAGCGTCTCTTTGACTCTCTTAATGCGTCTTTGGGACTTTCTAAACGCGTCTCTTTGACGCTCTAAACGCTCTCATTCAAACATGATGTATTATTACAACTGGTTTTATGTTTGTGATCATCATAGCATGACAATTTCGATTCAAATTTATAAATTTCATATCTACCGTGAAATACCTATGTATCTATATGGATAAAACAGACAAATTCTTGAACTTTTAATTGCAACTGAAGGTTTTACTTAATTTTTTGATACTGTGTTCATCGTTCCCATTGGTTTCGAAAAAAGTCTTTTAACGCGTGATCTTTCTCTTCAATTTATCTCTTTAGTTCTTCGGCAGCAATTAATCAAAATGGTAGGTTCAAAGCACAATAATTGTCATTTTCTTTATTAAGTCATCTTACTATATATAAATGGACCCCTTTGTTTACTTCAACCACAAACTCCTTCGGTATCAAGAAATAAATTTTTTCCTAAGTTTTATAATTCTTTTGTTTGTTCTAATGCGATCACAGCAGCAGGGCTTTAGTAAAAAGCAAGTCGTTTCCGGTGTTGATATAAATATCCATTTGAATAATATTTGATTGAATTTATTTTGTATCATCAGCTTAATCGTCCTTGGTATTGTCTCCATTTTTCTCCACTGAGTTCTAAAACAGGTTGTATGTCGCTTAGTGCCACATTAGATGTCACGCTTTTTTCTTTAACCCATGTCTTTAAGTCTTCTTGTTTGCAAAATGTAAGCAGTTTATCAAAATGATAGGTTCCAAACACGATAAGAACCATCCTCTTTATGACGTCATGTTGTAATCTGTAAACGGACGCCCGTTTTTCCTTTTTTACAAACTCTATTGGTATTAAGGATATAATATGCTCCATACTTCTGTAATGCTTTTTGGGCGGATAATTTCCAGAAGATGATCCCTGCTGTGTATTACTTGCCTCTTTTGGTACTTCAGTTCCAGTTAACTCGATTTGTTCCGGTGTGATTTTGGTCGCCTTTCTTGTGGGAATACAGCTGCACAACCCCAGGATTTCAAAAAGCATGTCGTTTTGGTTGTTAACATTTATCTCCATTTGATTAAGACTCATATACACCAACAAAAGAAACTTACTTTTATCAGCAGATGTGTGCATATTTTCTAAATACAACTTTAAATAACGTAGAGGTTGATTACAAAATACCACTGGTCCAACTGTTTGGAAATGGCTACATCTACAAAACAGAACACATATTTCTGGGTATCCTAATGAACTGTCTTTGCCTTTTATTGCCAGATTTTCAACTTTACTGAAGTCTTCATGAGGACAGTAATGTTCAAATTGTGAAGACAAGATTTGAGTCCGATCTCCTCTTGTTAGACTCTTTGATAGATCTATAAATTTTATGTCCTTCTTTTGTGTGACAAGGGATTTGACAAATTCAGAGACTGTTTCGCCATCTTCATTTTCTTCTAGTATTACGATTATGAAGACTTTTAAACATTTTTTTGAAGAGGATTTTTTTTTTAAAAATATGCGGATTTTCTCTCTGAGGTGTTCCCTTTCTGCAAGTGTTTTTCCTTTAAAAAAGGCTTGGCTCACGATAATGGGTTCATAATGTTTACTAACGTCGAATGATAAAGGATCACTGATTATTATAGGTGAGGAATTCGTGACAGCCATGTATACTTGTTTAGCTGTTGACATTCTTCCTGACCCCCATTTTCCTTTTAAACAGAGTATTTTTCCACCATTTTTTGAAAAGTTCACCCCTTCGTGAAAGGCTGATGTTCTATAGAAAGGTTTCTCCAACTCTAATAAGTTGAAAAAAATATTTATCAGATTAAACATTCTAATACAGTAGGGTACATGTAAATATATAAAGTATTCATACCTTTGTTTCAGGGTTTGGGGTCAATTACTTTGAAATGTAATTAAATACTTTCAAATACATTCATTATTTTGTCAATTACTTATTAAGTGCAATTGATTACTCTCAATTACCTTGACAAATGTAATTAAATAGGTTTCAATTACTTAATTTTTATTTTTAAATATCTTGAGAACAAATACATGCATAAACAGCATTTAGATACACATGTACAAGATGTTTTCAAAAAATTGATTTCATTTTAATTATCATTTATGGATTTGCTTTAAAATTTCTAGAAATATTTTGATTGACATTGAATTCATCCAGTATTATGAGTTCATGTATGGTTCTGAACATGATTTTTTCTGCAGTGAATTTTTATTCAATATCTTTGTTCTTGGGTATGAGAGGGGTTCCCACCCGAATAAAATTAGACCCCTACCTATTGCCCTAGATAGTGTGTCATGCTGTTAATACATATTAATCAGTATGAGACATTTATATTTTTGTATAAGCAGTTTAAATACATTCCCATGCCAACAAAATACAAACTAATATACATTACTATAAGACACCTTTTTCAAACTTGAAAAAAAATTAATTGAAAATACATGATATTTTTGGAATGTATTTAAATGCATTCAATTACTTGTAATAGAAGGCAGACTTAATTATACCCCCTCTCTGAAGAAAAGGGGGATTTACTGTTTTACCCTTTTGTGTCTGTCTGTCTATCCGTCCGTCCGTCCGTTTGTTTGTCCGTGACAAATATTTCTGTCGCATTACTCTCAGCAACTCTTCATCACAGATGCTTGAAATTTTAACACACTCTTTTTTAAGGCATGCCATATGTTGGAATTAATTTTTGTACTAATCGGATGCCAACTTCCTGTTAAATGCCTAAATTTTCAAACAAATTTTCGTCAGAGATTTCTCATCAATTATTAATCGCAGATGCTTGAAATTTTAACACACTCTTATTTAGGCATGCTATACGGTGGCATTTTTGTACCAATCGGACGTCAACTTCTTGTTAAATGTCGACTTTGCTTATTTTATAATTCACATCAAGGGGGTATCACAAGTGAGCATTGGCTGACATATATCTTGTTACAAATCATTTCGAACTACTTTGCAAAATGTAATTTATTTCACTCAATTTCAAATACTTTTTTTCAATACCCCATCCCTGCTTTTTTGAGAATTGAACATACCATCAAGCAAAGGAATTTCTTCATCTTTTCTCTTGTATTGTCCTAAAAGACATTATACTAAAATAAGTCATTTCATTATCAGATAATGATCTTATTAGGCCTTTGAAAAAAACATCTAAAATAGTAAGTGCCCTGAAATGTTATGATAAAATTGAGGTTCAAATAATAAAGTGCCTATATTAACTTTTCTCTAATAATTCAATCCTCAGTAAGTGATTGACAATATTTTTCCTAATGACATCAATTCATTCAGACATCATGAATTCATCAGAGGAATAATAATTATAATTGCAGTTCATAAACATATTCATAGATTCATTGAAAATCAACTAAATGAATCATGATTCAACATCTGAGGGTAATATCATGCATTCCAAGTCGATAAAGTTTCTAAAAAAGCATCAAACCATAAAAATTACTTACATGACATTGTACTTCTTTATAATGTTAGAGTGTTTATCAATAGAAGGTTCATGTAGCAATTTTAATATTCGTGGCTATAACTTATTATTTTTGTAAACTCGGTGAAAATAACTTGCCTCTTTTGTGAAAACACAAGAAGATTAAACACACTGCAAAGAGAACAATGAACAAAGATGCAGCAACAGCAACTCCGATATAGATCCTTGGCATCGATGAGACATTTTCGTTTGAAACACTGAAATAAAATACTGAATATTAATTGAAATTAAAATAGCAACACTTATTTGAGTATGAAACTGAACGAATTCGATCAATCAAAACGCTCATGATTCGGATTTTAAATATGAACATTTAACATAATTATTTTTGCCTCAATTTTAATTTTTGTAACGCCAATGGGCGACATGATACTGGACTAGCTAGTTCACTGATGGCATTGACAACAGTACGCACAGTTATAAAACACGGCAAAAATGTATGGGGTAATAATATCGCATATTCTAGCTTGTCTTGAATATGCGCTTTTATCTCAGGAAGAAGTTAAATGGTATATGCTTTTCCGGAAATTTTCGGGTTGAGCTTATAAAACCTCACTACCAACTTCACCTAGCTACATCCTTTTCAATCTTGAGTATAATGGTAAGGCTGCTTGGAATTAGTGTCAATCAATTTATTGGATATTTTTCAATATTTTTCAAATTGTTAAAAAAATAGCATTTTATAAAAAGGAAACATACGCCATAGGAACGTTTAAAAGCTAGATTGGTAAACGATGGAAAAGTTTTATGGCATGTTTTATTGGATTTGAAAACCGTATTACGGTATCGTCGATCACGTGTTTAAAAAAATGATTTACATTTTCCTATTTTAATTAATGCTCAAACCATGCCAAAGTCTAAATCACGACCACGTTTGAGTGAGAGCCCGGGTACAGAAGGAGGGAGGTCGCGATCTGTTCGAAAGAGGAAGGCGACAACCGCGGCAGACTCGACCCCTAGTGTACAGTCTGGTGTAGCATCACAGCCGCTCTCCTTACCTCAGGATCCCACTAATTCAGTGCCTTCAGATCAACCGCAAATGTTAGCCCCACAAATCGTGTCTCCACAGACGCCACCACCGGCAGAAACTCTGACACAGCTGCCAGGTAATGTTTTACCAGACCCTTCATCACTCTTCCCCCTCACTCAAAACCTAAACCAACAAACCCCTTCTTTTGCTAATACCACTCAATTTTCTTTGGGGTATCATGTGGACCGATCAGTTCAAGAAAAAATTATCAGGAGGGAGTATATCTACCTGGCAAATCTATTGGTTAGGGGCCTCACTGAGCAAACACCAACTATGTTGACAATAGATACACAGGGGCAAATCATTGCACAGCCTAAAACCCAAAACAAAATTACTACCATAGAGCAATGGACTGATGCATTTCTGATTTTCCTCAGCATTTATAATAACGCACACCCACAAAGAACACAACAGATTGTCAAATATTTACATGACGTAAGACTGGGTGCAGAAAATCTAATGGGTGGGTCACATATGATGAGCAGTTCAGATTGAGAATGTCGATCAACCCTTCTCAAGACTGGGGGGGGGGGGGGTGATAGTGAGTTGTGGCTTTTATACATGACCCCGACTCCGGACAAAGTTGCCACCCCTAAACACAAATGCTACGAATTCAACAACAAGGGTATTTGTAACAAAATAGTGTAATTACGCCCATTGTTGCTTAAAATGCAACAACTTGCATCCAGCTATCATGTGTACTCCACTTTACAATTTTACACAGAACAGAAAGAGGCAACATACAACACCACATCAGGCAGGTCAAATTTTCAGTCAGTGTTTAATCCGAGTGGAAATTTTCGCCCATTTCTAAACGAATACTCACAAAGCCAGCGACAGCCAAGCTTGCAAAGCCAAACCCCTGCTCCCAATGCATACCAATACCAAAGACCTATGGGCTGTGGGAAATTCCCCTTTAAATATTTAAAACATTCGCAAGTTTTTGTCCAACTACACTAAGGAGGCAAGTTTTTTTTATTAGAGGGTTTAACACATGGTTTAAAACTTCAATACACAGCTCCTCGTCAACCTTTGTTTAGTAAAAATTTATTATCAGCTGACGAATACGGGGATGTATTGCAAGAAAAGTTGGACAAGGAGGTTTGCAAAGGTACAATGGGTGGTCCGTTTTTAGTTTCCCCATTGCATAGCCTACATATTTCTCCAATAGGGGTGGTTCCTAAGTGGTTGGCGCATGATAACCCACCTATCTTATCCTCCAAACAACAGCATTAACTCTTATATTGACCCTTTTCATTCTACAGTCAAATATACATCTTTTGATAATGTAATTCAAACACAAAGTAATTTAGGACAGGGCACAAAATTAGCAAAGGTTGATATAAAAAATGCCTTTCGCTTACTTCGTGTTTACCCTGGGAATTTTGAACTCTTAGGTATGTTCTTTAAGGGGGCCTACTATATAGATAAATGTCTACCATTTGGGTGCTCTATTTTATGTAAAATATTTGAGACATTTGCAGTTTTCTTGGAATGGGCTATTAAGCAAAGGACGGGTTTAGACACAGTACACCACTATCTATATGATTTCATATTTGCTGGTGGTGCAAACACTCAACATTGTAGCCACTTTATGACCTTATGACTACCTTTGAAGTCATGTGTAGAGAATTGGGGTTCTTCTTAATAAGGAAAAAATACAAGGACCCACAACATGCTTTGAAAATGCAAATAAAAATCCCATCACATAAAGTATCTGAGCTTTCCCAATTATTAAACTATTGGGTGATTAAAGAAAAAAAATAATATTCAAGGACCTTGAAAGCCTGGTAGGAAAACAAATTTTTTTGGGAAGGCTATATCTGGGAGTAGGGCATTTATCCGACGTTTCTATAATGTCATGATAGGACCTCACAGGCCTTACCATCATATAAGAATCACAAAAGGTGTAGGAGAAGATATGAGCATTTGGCTAGAGTTTTTAGAAAATTTCAATGGTATTGGTTTTTTCCCTGAGAGTGAGTAAAGTACCCCAGAAACTTTCCAACTATTTACTTAAAGTACAGGTTCACCTAACCTGAGCTGCGGTTGCTATTTTCAGGGACAATGGACTTACTTCAAATGGCCATCAGCCAGGCAAAATGTCCCCATTCTAAGAGATATTACATTCTTAGTGCTGGGACCAATAGCTTGAGCATTCATGTTTTGGGGGGTGAGACTACAAAGCAAAAAATCATTTTGCACATAGATAATATATCCCTAGTACACATTTTAAATAATCAATCTTCAAAATCCCCAAGAGTTATGTCCCTTATCCATCCAATCATGCTTATGTCATTAAAAAACAACATTCATTTTAAAGCACAACACATAACAGGGAAAACAAATATCTTTTCTGATGCAATTTCTCGCAAATAGCGGGATGTGTTCAGGAGAGAAGCACCTTCTGCTGACATCAAACCCCAGCCTATTCCACCCCAGTTTCAGATAATGTTATCCACGATGAAATAAATACATTGCTAGCCTCATCTGTAGCAGCAAATACAAACCAAACTTACAAAGTTGGTTTACAAGCATTTTATCATTTTAGAAATGTTCAAGGTCTCAACATACCTGGCCCCCACCAAATACACATATTAACAAATTCATAGCATACCTTTCACTGAAAGGATTCAAACACTCTACTGCAAGTGCATATTTAGCAGCAATTAGCTTTTAGTGCAAGCTGTATTGTCATGTTGACCCTACGAAGCATTTTATGGTACACAAATTACTACAGGGTATGAAGCGTTCAAACAAACACACTGACACTCGCATACCAATCACTATAGATATACTTAACTCAATCATACCCAAATTACAAATAGTTAGCAGTAACTTGTATGAAGAAAATTATTCAGAGCAGCCTTTTCACTCGCATTCCATGCATTGCTTCGGGTCAGTGAACTTGCACTATCAAAAGGTAAAACCATTCAAAAGCTCATCCGATAGGGGGGATGCTAGTTTACAAGAAAATAAAGTTTTTTTAAACATTCAATACTGGAAGACTGGTCAATTAGGATTAGGTACAACATTGTCTATATCAGCATCCCTATACACATAATGCCCATATTCAGCAATTCCGGATTACGTGCAAGTGAGTGCAAAAACTCCTGAATCTTTTTTTGCCATTTTTCTAGTCAACCTCTCACCCGATATCAGTTTTCAGCCATTTTGACCAAAAGCTTGAACTCAGTTGGGATTGATAGCATAAGATATAAACACACTCATTTAGAATTGGAGCCGCCACAACTCTTGCCCAACAAGGTGTTCACAATGACATTATTCAGGCCGCTGGGCGTTGGCGCTCTAATGTATTTTGTTTATTCATAAGAAAATGTTCCAAATTAATTTCTTACACGAAACATAATAATTCATGTGTATTATTAACAACCACCTAGAATATTTTAGACAGAATCAATATTTGGATAGTAGGTTCCTCCATAGTGAAGAGGGCAGGTATTGCAGCAAGAAAAAAGAAAAGGTGGACTGGCCTTAGATCTCCAAAATACCTATGTTTGGTGGCAGGGATGACCTTGTTCCCAAACTTATAGAACTCCAAAGATATCAAGAGAAGCCAGATAATTTAGTGATACATTGCAGTGCAAATAATGTGGGCCAAGTTCCATTGAAAAGACTGTTAGAACGTCTTGAGGAAAACTATCTCAAATTTTCAATATATTCAGTCAGTCTAAGATCATCTGGTCATGCACCTTGCCGAGAAATAACTGACGTTTTTCATCTGATGCAAAGGCCATGGAACAAAACTCGGCTTGATCGAGCAGCTATTGCTCATGTCATATCCCAGGGTGGGTTTTTTTTTATATAAAACACTCGCAGTTCAACTCCAAGCCACCCGACCTTTTTCATTCAGACGGGGTACAAATTTATCACGCCGTCACCATGGTCTCTGGGCACTCCCCTGGTGGCGGTTTCAGCACCATAAATAAACATTTATGGTCCTTCAAGTGGCGTTATCGTCGCACCCCAACACCAATGGATGAGTACGTATTGATCAATTTGCTATCATTGTATATATCATGGCTACATGGCCTTATACATTAGCCAATGAACTTTTCATTGAACTTTGGAACATTGCATATTTGTATTGGTTATTGGTATTCTATAATGTATATTGGTATTATATATTGCATATTGGTAATTGTGACGTTTGTGCATTTTTGACCTATCCCAATGCACAATTCACCCATACACGGGTCGTCAGACTTTGTACGGTATAATGTATTGGTTTTTGGCGGGAGCAGCCGAGTGGTAACCTCAATATTATCACCGCGGTCAGTAGCGCCAAACATAATAAATATAATACCATCTATCTATAGTTATGTTGTTCTTGGTGTCTTTGAAAATATATTTCTAAAAAGAACAAACTCGACAATTTATGCCAAAAACATTGCATACAATCGAATAGAAAAAATGCAAAGTGCTAACATAAGTACAGTAAAACTCGGTTATAGCGAAGTTCTAGGGATAAATGGATTTAATTCGTTATATCCGTAATTCGTTATATCCGTATAACGAATTCGTAATAATAGCTATAGCGAATTCACTTAAACATGTTTTCTTTCACGAGACTACAATTTTTGCTAATTGAGGCTTAAAATGAAAATAATTTATTTTGATACCTTAAATAATCGGATTGTAAATCGAAGAATTCATGTGAAAATAAATTCATTCAAATTATTATGTTTAATGGTAGAGCAAACTTTTTAAACTGTAAAGAAATCCGTTATAAAAGTGTTAATTTTCGTCATTATTCACCTCTACGGGACTCAAAATCAGTTCGCTATATCAGTAAATTTGATATATCCGAATTCGTTATAACCGTAAAAATTTGCAAAGATTTGTTAAGAATTTTACCGGGGACTCAAGAAAACGTCGCTATATCCGAGATATTCGTGTTCGTACTAAACGCGTTTTACTGTATGATTTTACATCTTCACAATATCAATTTACAATGTGCTCAGACGAAAGTCGATACTCAACGTCGGGCTTGTTAGCTGTTATCTAAATGCTTTCAGTCATGGAGTTTATCGCATTCAGTTGCTTATGAACACAACCAATTGTTGGAGATAGAGAAGAAGGCGTTTGAAACACGTACGTACGAATTTTCGCACAGTGCCTATTTTAACTGACTAGTAAGTAATCGAAGGGGTTGAATTGAAAGATTGGTTCCATACTTCATCAAGTAATATATCATTAAAACCAGTATTACAAGTGCATGCGTCTGTGGTTGTGCGCGATTGCTTTTCCTATCTTGCTTGTATTGTATCTACAGTAAAACAAAATAAACTTGACTTTTTTTCCATTTTTTAGTTACTTTAAAACAAAATAATTTTTTATATTTTAAAACATTTATTTATCAAATAAATACATAATTGGATATCTTTTCTTTCTTCTTTTTTTTTTTTATAATTTTTTATTTTTGAAATACAAACATACACACAATTACACCCACAAAACACACCAACTAACACACTCGCCTGCATATTTAAAATAACTATTAGCAAACTCTAGGTATATGTAGTTTTATAATGCTAAGCAGTGGTTACTTGCTTGAAGAAAAAACAAATATATGTTAACAATAAAAGTAAGAAAATGAATAATAGTTGTAAAGATAATAAATAAACAAGAGGGAAAAAAAACACCCACCAAAAACATAAATCAGAAAAAAAAATCATAAAATTAACTTTGCTATGACATGTCAATGGAAGTTCACCAAATATGATATTTACACACTAAATCCAATCCTTTCAGAAGTTTTTCTGTACATATGAAGACTCAGTTCACTCTACAGAGTATGAATTATATCACAAGAAAAAATATATGGACTATGGTTTCTACATTTTTCTTACAAAACCCACAGCTGTGAAAACACTTAATATTAATTTTTGAAAGATAATACCCAACTGAAAGAATTCTATGTAAAATTCATAACTGTAACCATTGAACAGAAGAATCATTGGTTGTTTTAAAACAAACCTTAAAGACATCATTTACTGAAGTATCATCAACACTATAAGGGGTTAGTTCTGTCTTCCATTTATTTATAGCAGTTGGGACAACTTCTTTCTTATTCAATAAGTTGTAAATGATTTTAGTACATTTTTCTGAAAGTAAAACAAGTTGAAAAAAACTGGCATACATGGATTAGGAATTCTTTTAACAGAAGTCCTTATCAATAGATAATAATTTCAAATATTTAAGAATTCAAAGATATATTTATATAGGTATAAAATTGTCTCCTTTTTTTAGTAGGCAGTGAAATAAACAAATTGTTTAGTTTTGGGATAAGCAAACTTTTAATAACAGTAATTCTGCCAATAGGAGTAAAAAGTCTTCGTTTCCACTGTAAAATAAGTGCAATAATTTTTGGGATTTGAAGCCCAAAATTAATATCCATAATTTCATAAAGATCAACTGAAAACTGAATACCTAAGAGATTAAAAGTTGTATATCCTCAGTCTAACTTCCATCTTGTATGATGATAAACTTGGTCAGAAAATTTTTCGGAGCCAATCCAAATTATTTTTGTCCTACAGGTATCTATCTTCAAACCAGAAAGACTATAACAAAAATCTATAGTATCTAATGCTGCAAAAAGAGACTTGGGTGAACCATCAAGGACAAGTGAAGTGTCATCTGCATATTGTGATATTTTGTGTTATTTATACAAATACCCTTATGTCCTTGTTTTGTTTATTCAGTATTGCAAGGATTTCAGCACATAGAATAAATAAATAAGAAACAACAGGGTCCCTTTGTCTACAACCCCTTTGTATATCAAATTGTTTTGATAAAAAGCCACTCTGTAAT
Source organism: Magallana hongkongensis (assembly GCA_016163765.1). Taxonomy (NCBI): domain Eukaryota; kingdom Metazoa; phylum Mollusca; class Bivalvia; order Ostreida; family Ostreidae; genus Magallana; species Magallana hongkongensis. The sequence goes on along the minus strand of WFKH01011801.1, from coordinate 58,105,591 downwards.
ATAGTGGCTCTAAATTTTGTCTTTAAAATTTTTATCCACTGGATAATATAGTCTCCAAAACCAAAATACTTTAGAGCTTTGTATATAATATAAATGTCCAAGACATTGAGTCAAAGGCTTTTTCAAAATCTATAAGAACTAAAAGACCTGTAATATTTTTAAATTCAGTATACCTAATTATATCATAGATAAATCTAGTGTTTTCCCCAATGTATCTACCCTTTGAAAAGCCAGGCTGTGTATCTGATATTAGATAGTATAAAACATCCTTAATTCTCAAGCTTACACACCCCGAAATAATTTTATATAATACATTCAAAAGAGTTATTGGTCGCCAATTTTTAAAAAATTGTCTAGGCTTATCACCTTTTGGTAAACATGAAATAACACCAAGTCTTTGTGAGATGGGAAGCTCCTTATTAAAAAAAATACAGTTAATTGCTCTTACAACAAAATATTTTATATCTTTCCAATTTTTTTTTTAAAATTCAGCAGTATACCCATCGCTTCCAGGAGATTTGTTGCTTTTCATATGCTTTAATACAATTACAATGTAGCACCTCTGCTTCCACAATGTCTTTATCTAAACTTTTGGCCAATTTTTTTTCTAACTTAGGCGAGTTGTAATTAAGGTCTTCCGTTTCCAACGGAAGACCTTATAGTTTTCGTACTGTTTCTTATTAAGGTCTTCCGTTTCCTACGGACAACCTTATGTTTTCGTACTGTTAATTAAGGTCTTCCGTTTCCAACGGAAGACCTTATTGTTTTCGTACTCTTATTATTTTTTCCCAAGTTTTGTGCACGCGATTTCTCCAAAACTTTTCGACCGATTTCACAACCATTTTTTCACACATTATTTGACTTGACGTAAACTTAATACATTTTTAAAATTTTTCCTGTCGTCACTTCCCGTCCCTATTTACGGCCGCTTTTATAAATTTTTACGACCTGTTTCGTGCAGAGCTGATCTCAGAAACTATCAGAGATATGACTATGAAATTTCAGGATAGGTAGACTATAGTTTGGAGTTGTGCATTATTTAGTTGTTTTACGCGAGTGGCGCCATTTCTTGGAGCTCGCCTAGGCACGAAAATTTGGTACGAATTTTGAATCAAAATTTTCATATGTTTTGATTTGTATCATTTTATCAGTTGATATTTTGTTAACACATATATAACAAAAGTCGTAGAGTATCAAAAGTTCTTTCCAGCGAAAACAAGAAAACGGGGCTGGCTACTTTAATTTGGGTCCAAGACACTCGTAAATTTATTATAAATAACTTAAAAACGATAAAGATTTTTTAATGCATTATAGAAGCAAAGTTGTTGATCGTAGCAATATCTGTTTAAAAAAAATCACTGCCCCACCCATTTATGACATATTTAGGGATTTTCAGGGGACTGAAAGCTTTGATCTTTAATCTTTAATTATGTTAAACAAAAAAAAAAAAAAAAAAAAAAATAAAACAACACGCTGTTGAGCATTGTAAAAGATTTTGGCAGTGCTATATTTTATCTGAAAATAAGGTGGGGGCGTATTCTAAATTTTATCGATATTTCATCATATCGTTTCAAAAAATCGAACGGAAGACATACTTGTTACTCGTAATGAGATCGTATCTAATTATTTTTTTTCCCAAATTTTGTGCACGCGATTTCTCAAAAATTATTCGACCAATTTCAATCATTTTTTCACAGCTGATTGTACATGACCTGAATTTATTTTGTTTTGAAAATATTTGCCGTCGTCACTTCCGGTTCCGATTCACGGTCGATTTTTTAATTTTATACGACAAATTTTGTGCACGCTTAAACTCGGAGACTATCAAAGATAAAATTATGAAATTTTCAGGATAGGTAGACAATAGTTTAAAGTTGTGCCTATTGTTTTTGTTTTACGCCAGTGGCGCCACTTCTTGGAGCTCGCCTGGGCACGAAAATTGGGTACGAATTTTGAGTCAAAATTTTTGTACGTTTTGGTCTGTATCTTTTTATCAGTTGATATTTTGTGAAGACACATATAACAAAAGTGGAAGAGTATCAAAAGTTCATTCCAACAAAATCAAGAAAAAAGGGCTGGCTCCTATAATTAGGGGCCAAAAGACTCGTAAAGTCTATTACAAATAACTTTGAATCAATATATCTAGAGTAGGAGACATATTTTGTTAAGCATTGTAGAAGAGAACATGTCTGCATTGATGATTCTAATCGATTTCACTAATCAAAACACCAATGTCTGTCCCCATTAAGGATCTACAGGGCTGGCCCTTAAAATATTCAATCATTTGTATCTCAAAAATGAACAATAATTTTAGATAGATGTAAGAACAGAAAATGTTAATATTTGTGAGACCTTTCTAATGAAATAAAGGAAAAGAGGCTGGCCCTTTGAAATAGGGGCCAAGAGACTCGTAAACTCTATTACAAATAACTTAAGAACAATCAAGATTTTGTAATGCATTATAGAAGCAAAGTTGTTGATCGTAACAATATCTGTTTGAAAAGCAAGCTCATTGCCACGCCCCCCCCTTTTTTTTTTTACGAAATAAGGGATTTTTAGGGGCCAAAGTCCTTAAACTTTGAATCAATATATCTAGAGAAGGAGACATATTTTGTTAAGCATTGTAGAAGAGAACATGTCTGCATTGATGATTCTAATCGATTTCACTAATCAAAACACCAATGTCTGTCCCCATTAAGGATCTACAGGGCTGGCCCCTAAAATGTTCAATCATTTGTATCTCAAAAATGAACAACAATTTTTGATGGGTGTACGAACAAAAACTGTTAGTATTCTTGACACCTTCTATATAAAATCAAGAAAAAGGGGCTGGCCCATTTAATTAGGGGCCAAGAGGCTCGTAAAGTCTATTACAAATAACTTAAAAACGATCAAGATTTTATAATGCATTATAAAAGCAAAGATGTTGATCGTAACAATAATTATCTCAAAACTGGTGACCCTATACATTATCTGAAAGTTGGGAAGGGGTGTGGGGCTGTCTGTATTTTTATTGGGATTTCATATAGGTTCAAAAAATCGGACGGAAGACCTATTCGTTACTCGTAACGAGATCGTATCTAGTTATAGATAATATCCTCCAAATCTACATTTACTAATTTTGAATCATTGCAAATATAAAGATTTTCATAATAATTTTTCACACTTTCTAATATTTCTGATTGGTCATATACCATTTCTGTACCTTCCACTTCAATTTTGTTAATGGTTTTGTTTAAAAAATTACGTGATTGTATGTTACATAAATATTTTGAAGATTTTTTGCCTTCTTCTATCCAATGAGCACGTGACCTTATCACGTGTCCTTGTAATTTTTCTTTGCGGAGACTTTCTAAAGCATTTTTTTATCCAACAAATCAATGTATACAGAATTATTCAACTCCAAAGACTCTATTTCCTGCAGCAATATTTTTTCTCTATTGTCTTTGTCCTTTTTCTTATATGCTGAATATGATATAGTAACCCCCCTTATCTCCATCATTAATACTTAAAAAAAAAAAAAACCCTTTGATTGACACTACTTTTACACTGAAAATCACAACTTCCTATGTTTTCTAAATACTGACTACTAACTGAATGAATAGTTTCGTTAACCTTTGACACATATTCTTTATCAGTCAAAAGATTATTATAAAATTTCCAAAGACCACACCCTCTTTTAAAGGGATTAAATTTAATTTCAAGTAAAACAATAGAGTGGTCTGACCTGTATCCTGGCTTAATTTTACAGTTCTCAACTAAATTGGACAAACTATTAAAAATCAGAAAATAATCAAGACGACCTTTCTTTAATGTATTTATTTACGCCTTGTATAAGCTTTTCTATCTGGATTCAAAACTCTATAATAATCAAGAATTTGTTCATCCTCCATGACTTCTAAAACTTTACAACGAGCCTTAGGGTTATTTATACCACAATAATTATGGATATCCTGTAAGGGATGAAAAGCTAGATTGAAATCACCACACAAAATATAATATTATCAAATTCTGAAAATATATCTCTTATATATTCATAAAATTGGGGATTATCTGAATTTGGGCCATATATGTTTATAAGGGTAAGCCTGTTCTCTTCAACTAACAAATCTAAAGCGAGTAAATTACCCCCTCTGTCCTTTTTTACACCATGGATTTTGAACTCAAAATTGTTGTTAAAAGAAAACCTCCACCCCTTGAATTTGACATGTAAGAATTAAAATAACATTTATATCCCCACTGAGATCAAATGAATGGTTCATTCTCAGGAATATAATGTGTATCTTGAAGACAAATTATCGAATATTGTTTTTGTTTGTAGTAATTAATGACATCTTTACGTTTACTGAGTTGCAAGCCCCTGACAGTTCACCGTAGCTATTGTTATATTATCCGATTGTGGCATCGTGAAAAATAATGTAAAAAACAACACAGAATAACAGAGTAAAGAATTTTTGCAAGCCTTTGGTAGTTCACCATAGCTATTAAAGAGGTTCGCTCCTTAGGTTTTGGGTAGCCAATTTGGGTCACCTTTAGTCTGAAAATTCTGCATCACATATTAATTCTAGTAGTATATTTATATTTTACAATGCCAAATAAACTATATTGAATAAAATTGTATTTTAAAAATTACATTTTTACAGAGTTTAGTATGGGACTATATTTTGTGGGGGAAGGTTTTCAAGAAGGATATGAACAATTTTCATAACTCATTAGCTTTAGAGTACTGTTACTTTAGCTTCCTAATTTTCAGCGCAGACCAAACTTCTAGATAGTTTGTGTATTACGATATATTCATGATGTTCTAAAAAACATATTTAAACAATATTTTGATATTTCTATCGATATATTTTGGCATATTTAGCTTATATTTCATAGAAGTTCAGAAAAAATTAACTCCAATTTTGGCCTAAAATTAGCTTATTTCATGCTATATCTCAAATTTTTAAGATGTGACCCCTACTTTTTTTTACTTTTAAATGAGACATTAAATGTATGTCTATGTGTATGCAAAGTTTTGGAAAGTTGACATTACTATAATTTTTTTTATTTGCGTTATAATTTGATTATTCCAAAATTTTGTAACATCTGTTGTTGTGTTAATTATGTACTGGCCTTTGAAGCCACTAGTAAAGCAAGAATTTTTAAACTTTGACTTAGATTTTACTTTTTCAGTCACTATATGTGTTCAACTTCAGACTGTATTAAAATCATAACTAAATAATAGCTCAAACTATAAATATTTGTTTGATTTCTTCAAATTATCAATTTCTATGTCAAATTTTAGCAAAAATTACAGGAAAATTATCATTTCTGTTTGGGGCCCTATGTTTCCAAAAAATGGCATGTGACATGGGTCACAAATAAAATAAATGAACATTATATGTCCCCATCTTTATATCCAAGTGGTTTTCAGATGATTGACATTACAATTATTTCAGGTGCCAACCTCCTTAAGATAATGTCAGTCGATGGCATAAAATTTTAAACATAAAAACAGCACAAAAATAAAACAAAGTAAAAATAAACTAATAAATAGTTTCCTCTAACCAAGCAACAACTTACCAGCCCCTGATTTAACCCAAACACACACGTACACAGCCTTACATTCACACACACATTCATCGATTTTTAAAGTATTTCGATTCCGACCACCAGGTCCCATATCACTATATTTACCACGTGCTCATTGACCACGCAAGTAGTTCCATTCTAAAAGTGTATTTTTTTCCAAAAATTCCAAGGGGTGCTAAATGGGCGAAGTTGGTTCCATTTAGGGCATGGATGGAAAGAAGAAGGTTTGAAAAAAAATACTTGCTAGAAAAAAGTGGAAAAATTGATCTTTAAAGATGCAATAGGAAGGGTGTAAAGAGGCCAATGTTTACAAATATTCCGAAGTAAAAGTGGATGTTGCAGGGTAGGGGTTATTGTAGGGGCCATATCTCAGCCCCCTCTCGATTGATTTTCTTGTGCTTTATATATGTTGTTGGACTAATGATCGTATATTATTATGGAAAATTTGAATTAATTTGAGTCGGTGAAATTTTTTTTTTATGATTGTTTGTTGTATAAAGGAATAATAGAGAAAAATTAGGTCTCGTTACGAGTAACGAGTAGGTCTTCCGTCCGATTTGTTTTATATGATACGATGAAATATCGATACTCTCTGCCAAATCTGAGATCCTGTTGAAACTAGTTTTTTTTGGTCTCGGGACCGTAAACGGACGAACGGAAGTGATTAATGAAAATAAAAGTTGGTATTTCTTGCACATTTGCCTAGTGTACATCACTGTTTATCAGGCTAGATGAAACACACAAGAAAGTCTGTTAACCTTGTTAAAAACATGAATTGTTTGAACCCTTACGGTGAGTACCGGAAGTGACGGTTGACAAAATAAAACCCGTTAAACACATCTTCAATCAATTGTCTATCATTCATAAAAGTTTCGTGTCTTAATCACTTACAGTGACTAAAATCTCGCGGGTATCAAATTTGTAAAACGGAAAGCTACCTAAGATATTTGATATATCTCACCGGAAGAAGAATATGTTTGCTTATTTAACATTGTATAGAAAACATATATAACATCTTATACTGATAAATTTATTCCATGTAAAATAAATAAAATAAGGAAAAAAATAATTTTTGAAGGGATTCCGGTGACGACCGGAAGTTACGACGAATCAAACAAAATAATGTAAACACAGATACATACTTAGGGCTATCATCCCACAAAGTTTGGTTGTTTAAGTCGTCACCGTTTTTAAGATCTCGTGGAGTCAATGTTTTTGTCTCTTGACAGGAAATGGACAAACGGAAATGTTCAGTGAAAATAAAAGTTAGTATTTCTTGAACATTAGACAACTGTTCTTTACTGTTTATCAAAGTTACTAAAATTGTCAAAGAAAAAATATAAGGAAACTGAAGTATTATGTATAAAAATTGAATAGAACAAAATTAGGACTTTTGATTATATCAAACATATTTTTGGTCATTTTTCACTGAAGGTGAACACAAGCAAAAAGCAACCAATTCGAACCATGCAGAGGAAATTCGGCTGCACTTTGTAAAATACTGAGGAGGCTTTTATAATTTTTATTGTTTTTTAAAAATGATTCTTCTGTTAATCTATTAATCAAAGAATTACAAATTATGTAGCATTGCTTCATTTCTGTTGCAAGTGGTGTATTTTAATGAGCTGAAGTATTTCCAACAAGGGTATGTTTGTTGACCATTACCATGGAAACAAACATATTATCCATCAAAAGAGTGTTATATTCTGTTTAAAAAAATACAGTGCTATACGTTGAACCAAGTTTTATTATTTTTTTATTAATTTGGTATCAGTCCCATACTTCCTTAAATAACTTTAACATATAACCGGAATACTCACAGTATTTGTATGAAAATAAATGAAAAAAAACTTACTCTTCTCTATCCCTAAACGTTTTATTCAAACATACAGGATCTGAAAAGATATAAACATCAACTCATAAAATGTACATGTACGTTTTACATCACATTTGCCTCAAACTTATTTATTATGAGGAATCCAGGCTAGATAACTATACAAGGTAAGTTGTACCTTTTGTTCAGGCGAGCTTAAAAATAGCAAAAACACGGTAATTACGAAGTTTACAATCCATGGTTATTTATATTTCATTATTAGATAAAAGTGCTATATACAATTGCTGAATATATGAGAAAAAATTGCTATTATATAGCTGTATAATCAGTATTAAATGTTTTTTATTTGCTTATTTGCGTACACACTGTTGATCAGCATCAGAAATATATTTACTGATCTGATAAAGCACAGATAATTTGTTAAAATATGATATTCTTCTTCACGTTTTTGGATCTTCACGTTTTTGGAATATATAGGTGAACTACAGGGCTAAGCATTTTGAACATAAATTTTCACAATTCTTTCCTATCAAGAACAGGGGTATTATTTCTTCGATTAAAGAAGTTGATATAAGAACCAAAAAAGTTTTAATGCTGAGTTTTTATTACCAATTACCTTAACCCATGCAACGTAACGTCAAACACTTTAATCTATAAGTGTATAGGAGAACGGCATCAGGATTGCATTTAACGGTAATCTTTTGATACAAGCTATTTACCCATTATGTTAAAAAGTAAGGTTTGAATATCAAAATAGTAGATACAATCTATTTGCTGCTTTTACAACATCAGCTAATGACCGATATCGATAGTATTCTTTTTCATAGTTGAATACTTGCATTTTAAAAGAAGTAACGAGATGAACGTACCTTTAGATATTATAGATCATGGCTATTTCATACAGATATTCAATTGATTTGGAAGAGCTGATAATCTACCAATTAGCCACGTTTGCTACAGAAATTACTAGTATTCTGTGATTAACAGATATCTGAATAGACTGACCTCACTATGTGATGCATTTTATTAAAAGAAACAACTTCATCTGATAGTGAGGTAAATTCTTTCATTAAAATAACGACCTGATAACTTCGTCAATACGTTCGATGTTGAAGTAAACATTAGATTTAATAAATATTGTGTCGTACAAACCACCCATTAATAAAAAATGCTTTTACAATCAAATTTTAGTATTTCCCAATTACAAACGAAGGCCAACAAAATGTTTTAAAAAAATAATACAATTATTGTTAAGCCAAGTACAAAATTATTGATTTTTCCTTTCCGCTTTATTATCACGCGATTTAAATGGGTTGTAAATGCCATGTAAATGCAGTACTTCCTAGTATTTTATCAAGTATAAGGAAGCAATTGCAACCTGTCAGAAAATACTATTTCTTCCCGTATACGCATAGTTTTGCTTACATATAATTTGAGATACTTGCTTAAGTCTCTATATTACTGTTACTACTAACACTGATACAACAAAGTAGCATAAAAACAAGAGATAAGTTACAGGTACACTGTAGATGAAGAAGGTGAATTACTTTCAAATTATACTGTACGTAATCCTGTTGATGCTTTCGACATGCATATATGAAAACATGGTCATTGTTATATTATTCAGGACAGGGTAGTAGAAACACGTGTGTACACTAAAATGGCTGTTTCTGAACTACTTTATTTATACCGTATTACAATGTAGAAAACCTAACAATGCAAACGTAATAATTCCGGATAAGTATATAACAGTCATATGTAATGAGATTAAAACTGCGCATTGCTATAAATGACTAGGTTTTCTTTAAGGCGTGATAATGCACTCATTTTATTCACACAGGTATATTTTTAAATGGTTAAACATCATTTTATCAACAGCCAATTTTTGCCTTTGGGTAAGGAGTGTTTGTTATGCACTAAGCTGTGTGAAGTCAATACTATTGTTTTACTTTTAAAGGATAGTCAATTTTTGTCTTCAATGATCAGTATATTGGAACGCTTTGACCTTTGTTAAGTGTAGTATGTTACTCCATAAACCTCCTTAAAGATTAGGTCCAACAACAAATTAAAAACCGGATTTGTAAGGTAAATGAATATTATGTTTTGCTTGAATAAATCCTTTTTATTAATAATTGCGTGATTTAAATCACATACTGACCTTGTACTGTGATCTTGATTCAACGCACGATAAATAGATAAAGTAAATGAATCTATCCGAGAAGTACATGTGTAATATTTGCATACACATTATAGGTATATGTTATCTGTGGAACGCAAACCCAATAAAATAAAACTACGTGGAAACATGTTCTTTTATCTTTTGAGTGGGTCTAAAAGCTGTGTTCATATTAGGTTCTTGATAATATTGAAGATGTAAATCTGTATTGTAAAGAAACTAAAATAAGAAAAAAAGATCTTACACTTGTAGACTTCATTGGAGTGATATAGTATGTCCGGACAACCGCTGGACACATTGCAAGGGACTGTGTCCAGAGTGTTGGCGCCGGTGTTGTATTCAGGACAGTAGTCTATTGAAATATATTAAAAATGCAGATTTTTTATCCAAGACCTCGAACAACATAACCAAAAACCTTACTAGGACATTGTAATATCAAGTATGCAAGAGTAACTTGAAAAAAAACCTGGTCCAATATAAAAGGATTCCATAGTAATTAAGATGTCCATGATTACCACGGACATACTTAGGTAAATATAACACTGATCGACTATTTAAAAAAACGACAGCTGCTACAGTGTAGTGATTTAAAATGATATTTAGTCAAATGGCGTTGAAGTTTCAGTTTCACTTCTGTCAAATTAAATTTTTAATAAAAAGCAAAAGAAAAACCCAGTCAAGTATACACTAAATATTGTAATTTACCTAAATTGAAAACAAGGTGTAAAACTAACATGCATGTATGTTAAATTATGTGTAAAATAAACTTATCTACTTCCTGAATGTGGATGCAAGACTTACTTGGTTGAACCCAGACAGGCTGTAAACATATTTCTCCTGATCTGTTCCTCTCATTCTGGATACAATGATAGACATTGATGGAACTCGGACAGTTAAAGGAATCTCTATCCCCCTCATATACGGTTTTGTTAAACGAACAATGCACAGTTCGCAGTTTAAACATAACTACATGTACATGCTTGTTATCAACATACACACCTACTATCCTAAACTAATCAATGCACAAGCAGGTGGATTGTTAATAACAAAACCCAGTCACTGCATTCGGAAATATAAATTCCGATTTAATATTTATTATTAAATCATATATTTATCATGGAAAAAAGCTATTATTGGCGGAAAAAAATTAATGAAGTTAAATGAAAAGATAATTGTTCGAATGGAGCAAGTGCCTACTTGAATTAAGTGTAGAAGAAGAGGAATGAGCACATAAATACAATGAAAATATATGGCTGGACCAGGAACCGAACCCGGGACCTCTACAACTCTAGTCAAAAGCTTTACCACTGAGCTACCTAGGCCGATATCTACGGTCCATATAGCCCCAACTACTACATTCCTCCCTCCTTAAATAGTCTTCGACCCCCAAGACTCAACACAAGTTCATCTTTCCTATTACATAAGAACTACTACAGAAGAAATAAGGTACACATTTTATTATTTGATTTATGCATGCGTTTTCTTCTCTTTATCAGATAACACAGAGACCAAAATTTTTCAAATTACATGTAATTGATTCTTGATCTAATGGACAACACCACGTGGCATGCGCTTTAGCTATAGCAGTTTTGAGATGATGTAAAAAAAAATTCCAGCGAAAAATACAGAGTAAAAAGTATGTTTACGATAATTGCAGTTGTGAGTTTTTGTGCTAAATCTACTTTCGTCAAAGTTGCAGGCCATTTGGTGTTGATAAGTCGTCACTCAAAGTAGAAAAAGACAGGACTTCGGAGCACACAACAAAATAACCTAGTCTAGAATAAGTTATTATAAAGCATAACACAGTAAGACTCACAGTAAACCTCACCGTACAATCAAATCAAAGTAAAGTGGAGGGGAACCAATATTTCTTCGTTCTCATATTATCTCTTTTTACCCGGGGAATTGCCAAGAACGAAGCAGATTTCTTACGGAGATCAATAATGGAAAAGGAAAAAATGTTTTCATTTAGAAGTAAACGGAAAACCTCGCCAATTTTTCAACATCATCTTGTCACACTACACAAAATTACCCAACTTTTACATAGAACAACTGTCAAGGGGTAGCTGATTGTGATATAGATAATATTTCCTGGCTACATTGGGATATAGCACTCCTAGGCATTCTCGTGATACTAATTAATTTATTCTCGTACTTTCAGTAATTCATAAATGGTTTCCACATGCAGGTGATCTATAATCATATACAATCATAATATTACTAAAAAAAACACTCTCATTCTCTACATTCACTCATTGAATTTATCTTTAGTTAGGTAGTATTTAAATTGCATAAATTTAATTAAAATAACTCTTCAAGTATATCAGCGATTTAGGACTACTAAATAAGTTTGGAAGTCTTGGTTGACGAGCTATGAGGCAGTATAAAAAACACTAACCGTCTGTCTTGGGTGGCGGCATGTAAGTAAATTCTCAGAGTTCGTGCTAAAAATTAGATTATATAAACTGGCATGCGCAATCACTCACATAAACCCGAAAAACCAGTCTAACACACCCATTCATATCCGTTGCACAGTATGTGGTTGCGTCACCCGTATTTATAACCCCTAAAGATAAGACAGTCTCGAGTAATTAATCACAACAGGGGTTAACTGAGGCTGTGAAAACGTCTTTAGAATTAGTTAATTATCATTTTATTGCCTTTGGGGTTAATTTACACGATTGTGAACTCATAATACAGGGCGACTTCAACTTCTCTTTCGGAGGAAATTCTGGCAAAGTTACCGATCAAAAAGCGACTATTTCGCCGAAGTCGCCCCCTAGGTAGGTTCTTGATTGGGAATTTTGGGGTCCAAAATTGGGAAAATGTTAGAAAATTTCCGATTGGGACTGGGGCCGAATTTCGGCCCCAAATCGGGCCCCAAAAAAACACTGACCCGCCAAACGCAACCACGTGACCTCTCGTACTACGACCATAATATGAATGTATGTATGAATGAATAAAGCAGCGTGAATGAAAGCAAATTAGCAATGGGAAATGAAAACTTGAAATGTTAAAAAATGAATGAACGCAATTATGATGAATAAATAACTAAAATAATTAATACTGTGACATTCTCCACTGTCTGGAGGAAAAAAGTCTCCTGACCTTTTTGCTTCAGATCAATATGGAAATCAATTCTGAAAACAATATAATGTCTGCTAACTTATCTTGTCATCAAACATAATAATTCACTGAAACTGAAAATCATATAAGCATAACACTGTATACAACTTTTGTTACATATTCCCTTTATCTCTGTCATAAATACCAAATTTCAACTGGTTGTGACCCCACTATCCAGCCTCCGTACCTGTCAGGTTCATTCCTGGTTCTAGTAGACCTGCGCGGAATGGAAACATCATTATCTGGCAACACATTATCATGTACATTTGGTAAAGACAAATTACAATTATGTGACACACCAGATCTGGATAAATCAACAGAATGGATAGGAAATCCATTGTCTAATTCTACAGTCGAAGAATCGAACTGTGTTGTTACCGAGTTTCCGCGACCAACGTCGATATTATCATCGCCTTTTATAACAAAATTATTATTGCCCGTTACACCGATTAACTGGAATCATTACCATGGTAAATACGTTAAGTATTGGGCATACCATTGGATACCTTACCTGACTTTTTCTTTACCTCATAGGTAAACTCTACATCACCATCATCCTCACTTGAATCAGATGATGCCAACTCTGAGTCTTTTGGCGTTTGTCTCTCCTCTTATATTACGTTTTCTAAGATCAATACAGAATCTCAAAGACCCATCAGATTTATTAACTAGTTCTACATTTGAACAGTAAGAACTGTGATTTTCTAATAGCACCAGCTTCCAAAATCTCTTTTAGATGTTGCCTTACCTCCTCATACATTCCTGGTGGAATTCTTCTGTGGGGTTCCTTAACAGGAATATTGTCTGTAAGCTTGATTTCATGCTTTACTAAGTCTGTTTTTCCTATATCAGTAAAGGATGTTGAAAAGATATTTTCCACCTGTTCAGTATCTCTGATGTTCTTACCAATTCATCCTTTGTCAGATTTTGTCTGTTAATCTTAGCACCTTGAGTTTCAACAAAAATATCTGATTTCTCACCTTTTGTCATTGAGGACACTTCCTCGGTCTCAGGTTCCAATGAATCTATGACCTTTACAGGACTAACCGAAAATATAACAGATTTCGGGAGAATCTTAATTGGCTGTGCTGACATATTACACACTCTCACAGGGATCCTGGACACTTTCTCTACACTAGACTTAAGACGAAAGACTTAAGGACAAATGACCAAACTTCCTGATTGTGAAGTATCAGTCAATGCTGTTTCTAAGTCATAAGATTTTCTGACCAAACCATGTGGAGTTTTAACCGCATTAGGACCAACGCTTATGGGAAAATGGTTTGTTGACCTTACCTTTAAATCTCTCTTGCACATGCTCTTAAAAGCTAAGTTTCAAACTTCAGGAATGCCTGAACTACAGTCTAATTCACTTACCATTTCATTGCAACTTCTTAACATTGGTATCAATAATAACTGGTATTTCTGAGTCACCTGTCACTGTTTGATAATTTTCTTACTAACACTAGAACAAAGAAAGGGTTTTCTGTTAGACAGGGACTTCTAACTTCAGCTTCTATGTATCCTACAAATGGAAGTATATAACCTCCAGCATCATAAACATTTAGCTGAAAGTCTTGTAAATCTCTAATCACAGGCCTATGATCTAGTGATTCATAATTTTTTTCAGATATGCAGATCACCATTAATGCATTTGTCTTTTGACCACATATATACAACACACAATCATTAGAATGTCCAGCCATTCTTTCAAGCAAGTTTTCTGAGTAAGGACTACAAACATCACCCTCTCCTGTTCGTCCTACAACATGAGAGGTTATTCTTTTTTGTTAAAATCTTTGAGACCTTTGACTCTGATTATTTTGTGTCATCTGACTACTGCCAGAATTACATTGGCCTCTGTAATTATTTTGACCTCTGAAATTATTTTGACCTCTGAAATTGTTTTCCTGAAATCCTCTACCAAGGCTTCTCCTGAACCCTCTATATCTACCTCTAAAAGGTTTGTGCAACCCTCTTTCTACATTAGAAGAAACTGTATTCACTTTTCTTTCTTGCAATTGGGTTATTTAATTTCCTTGATAACTCTTGATAATTGTATTGCTGAGAATTAATATTCCGTTCTAACCTGTCAATCTTGGATACTAATTCCTTCAATTTTTTCTTCCAATCTTCCTTTTGGACTTCCGCCTTTTCAGCATTCGCCGCCGCGGTGCGAGCTTTCGTTTTCTGTTGGACCTTCCTGATTTCATGATATCGCATCATATGCAATTTGATCAATAAATCCAAACTGAATAGCCTTAGAAATGGTTTCCTCTAATCTTGATGCATAAACAACAATATATTTTTTTTGATAATCGCTATAAAAAGCTTGCATTAAATTCTCATTGGTGGAAACACTTCCAAAGAACCCATCCAACTTGTTAATAATATCTGTCAACAAACATCTTCACCTAATGGTTACCGTACCAATATAGATCTAACTAAACCCTTAAACGAATTTCTCACTGCTTGAAGAGGTGTATATTCAGGATATTGACCACTCTTTTTCAAAACATTTCAACTAAAAACTCCACACATCATAAGGTACCTCACCTTTCTGGGGCTCATCCGTTCCACTAAACAAAGGTAATTTATGAGGATTGATTGGGTTAATGCAGGTACTGGTAGAAGTATTTAAATAAGGACTGGGAGCATTCAGGATTGGACTTGAGTGTTCAACCTTTGGTGTTGTATCCGACAGTGTGTTTAACAGAGTTTGCATTCTGGGTCCTTAATTTCTTATTGGAGAACCTTAAGAAATTTTGGGATTAGGGTTTTTTTCCTAGGAGTACCGGACACTTGAACTAACTTATTATACTCCTCTATTGTTAACACCTTGTAACCAGGATGTTTATTGACCTTGTCAATGTATTTAGAGATATCTCTTTCTTTTCTAACTCTTTCTTGTCCAACTCTTTCTTATCTCTTTCTTTCCTTCTTGCTCACCACCTGAGGCCATGATTGTGTTGTTAAAGTCCAATGTAAAAATAAATGATATATACAAATACAATACAATACTCAACATGTGCTGAATATTACTGATGGATATTCTTTCCAAATATGGTTACGGTAGCTCGAGTTAAAGGCACCGCACGGAAATACACAACACAGTTCGACTACTGATGTCCCAGATGAAATAATAAATCATACAATGATAAACAATGGATAATTTGATACCTGTAAAAGAAAACAATAGACAAGATGAATAAATGTCAATATTTTCTAAGCTATGTGGTTAATTACACTGGAATTCAAACATATGGCAATGTAAACAATTCCACAGTCTCTCTGGTATCACAGTTCTAAATATCAAGTCAGAACTGAGGAATAATCCGGAACAAATCAGAAATATTTGACTGGTTATTATTATTTCTGCTGAATTAGATCTATCCTATCATGTTTCATGAGCATTACGCAGCGCATGGTAAATGAAATGATAATGTGAGTTCATGAAATGACAAAAATTTCTAGGCACTACATGATATGACTTAGTCCCTACACAACATAATCAAGTCACTATAAAATGTAACCCTGTTACTATACAACCCAGTCACTACACGACATAAACCAGTCACTCCACAACATAACTCAGTCACTACACAACAAAATCAAGGCACTTTACAACAAGACCCATTCACTTTATAATAGAACTCAATCATGACACTCCAACACCAAGTCAATTCACAACATAACCCAGCAATTACACAATTAATTCGGTAATAACACAAAAAACCTAGTAATCTCACAATTTAACCAAGTCTAAGTAAACAACATAACTCAGTCACAACACAACCTAGTCACTAAACAATATAACTACTCAGAACACAACATAACCGAGTCACTACACAACATTAACCAGTCACTGAAAAACGAAAAATGGTCAATACACAACATACCACAGTCAAGACAAAATTTAACCTAGTCACGTTACAACATAATTCTATAACTATATAACAAAACCCAGTTGCTACACAACAACACTTAGTCACTAAGCAACGAAATCAAGTTTATATAATTTAACCTGGTCGCTATAAAACTCAACCAAGACAATTCACAACAAAATCCAATCATTCACTACATAACCCAATCAATATATATGTATAATACAACAAAGTCATAAAACAACAAAACCCAGTCAATACACAATAAACTCAGTCACTTCATAATATAACTCAGTCATAACACACCATAACCAAGTATCTATGCAAAATATCTCAGTCGCTGTACAACATAACCCAGTCGATACAAAATACAACCCGGTCAATACACAGTATAACCCAGTCAATACACGATATAACCCGGTCAATACACAATATAATTCAGTCAAAAAACAATATAATTCAGTCAAAAAACAATATAACCCAGTCAATATACAATAAAACCCAGTCGCTTCATAATATAACCAAGTCATTTTACAAAATAACCGAGTCACTATATAACATAACCAAGTCAATACACAATACCGTATATCAGGGTTTTTTCCGCGTGTATCCAATTTCCGCTTTGTTCGCGACGATTTTCGAATCGCGGAAAACAAATCATCGTAAATTTGATACAAAGTTTTGTTATTGTAATAGAGTTCTCTCTTTCCTTATAAAGTAAACAGGTAAGTAAAAGTACGGTGAACTGTGTTCAGTTTGTTTAGTTAGAGGTAGAAATTGCGGGATCGGAGGACAAGCTCCAGATAACAGGTACATGTATGTATAAGCCTCGTTGTTTATTTAATAATCCATTGACAGGCTAATTAAAACGGTCACTTTCCTTGCATAAACCGATGTCCAATTATACCTGAGCTACTATTATATGTAACGGTATATGATCTATTGATCTATGAATGCTTGCGTCTCTAAAAATAATTATCGGTTATTATTTCACATTAAGGAAATCGCGCAAATGGTTTCATTGTCCTAATCTTTCATTATTGAAAGTGACAATTTAGATACTTTTTCCCTCTAACTTCACAGGTTTGAACAATCGTGAATTATATTTTCACTACGACTTTGATATAGTGAAAATTTGATTCACGTAAATTTTATATACTGTTCTAGGTTCTGATTCGCGGAAAAAACATGACGCGGAAAAAACCGCGGTATAACCCAGTCAGAACAAAACATAATCCAGTCAGAACATAATATAACCCAGTCAGAATATAATATAACCCAGTCACTTCACTATACATGTACTAGTCACTTCACAACATTACGTAGTCATTACACAACATAACCTAGTCACTACACAACAAACTCAGTCAAAATATAACTCTGTCATTACAGACCATAACCAAGTTACTACCCACCATTTCCCAGTGGCTGCACAACGTTACACAGTCAAAAAAACATATAACCCAGTCAATTCAAAATATTACGCAGTCAAAACACAATATAACCAAGGCAAAACAGAATAAAACCCAGTCACTTCATAATATAACCAAGTCATTTTACAGAGTGACCGAGTCACTATATAACATAACCCAGTCACTACATACAACATAACCCAATCAGAACATAGCAAAACCCAATCAGAACATAATATAACCCAGTCATTTCACAACATACATGTACTAGTCACTTCACAACATTACGTAGTCAATACACAACACAACCTAGTCACTACACAACTAACTCAGTCGAAAATACAACAGAGCTTAGTTACTACACCACAAAGCTTAATCACTACACAACATAACTTAGTCATTACAAAACATAATTCAGTCACTACAAAAATAACACAATCACTACATGATAAAACGCAGTCAGCACATAACCCAAAACATAACTCAGTCACTTAACAACATAACCCACTTATTACGCAACATAACTTAGTCAGTACATAACCAACACTACATAACATGGCCCAGCCACTTAATTTCATTTCTTTATTTCACTGATACTCAGATTATTCACATTGGCAACCTCACACTGTCTTCACAGCTTGTCGAAACATAAAAGTAAAACATGGGTTAAAAAGGAATACAACTATTAACGTGATGTCATCATTATCGTTTAAGAAAAGGAAAAGTAAATTATAGGATCAGTGAAAAATACACTTTTTAAATGTGAATGTTAATGACAATGTTTCGATTAATACCATAACGTCTAGATGGTGGCAAACACGCATATAAACAATGAGCGATAACGTTACAATCATGAACTCGAGCATATTATATCCACTGGACTGCGCCGATCTTACAGTATCTGATTATCTCTGGTGGCAGGGGATAGTTTCGAACGAAAGACCCGGTTAAAATTTTGAAATAAAGGGAGAACCTGAGGTTTGGCTGGTTATTTGAGGGGTATAAATTGCTAGAATATTTATTGCATTCATTTTGTGGATAGAGGAGCTAATGTCCATTTCATTGATATATTACACTTTAAAACTGGTAGCACTTTTCATCAGATATGGAATGGAAATGCGAAACTGTGGCCAAAATTTTCACTTTCGGTTTTGTGCTTGAAAACTGGGGTGGGTTCAGAACACGAAATGTCACTCGAAAAGAAGATGATTGACCCCCCATTAATTGGTGATTATTTGCATAGGTATACATTAAGCAACAAATCCTATGGTAGTTTATGGCAGTTGCTCGGGACTGGAGCGTGGTGCTGGACCCGTGAAGAAAGTAAAGAAGTAATTCGCACGTGGAAAAGTTACCTTAAATGTGCAATTGACGGCGGTAACGCCCATGCCAAGAAAATTCAGCAATAGCCAAGGTTTCCTTAAAATGAGCTTCAAAAAAATACTGTTCCCAAGGAACAAAATAAAAATACAAAGATGTTGAAGAGTTTAAAAAAGTCTTCCTAAAAAGTATCAAATTGCCCGTGGAATGCCTACTCGAAATGAATGCACGGACTGAGATTGAGACACCTACTGCATGTTGTTTTACTATGTGTCGACGCTGTCAGACCACAACTAGCCCTCCATTCGCAATCATCAAGCAACTTGTTACAACCAGTCTCGCTTCTTCAACCGATTAGACTTTGTCATCTAAATGTTTCGGATGGACAACTGAAAATTCGGACTTACTAACACCATACAAGAATTATATTGTGATATACATATATTTTTATGCAAAACACATCTTTCGATACCAATACCAGAGTTAGTTTGGTTTTGATTCAATGACAAAATGACAATAACAAACCGTAAACCATCTCAAAATCTTTAAAGCAAAATACAAACTCAAAGCAGAGCAACATAGACCTCTAAAAAGATAGAGATGGGATCAGGTGCCTAGGAGGAGAAAGCATCCCCTGCCGGCCGGTCGCACCCGCCGTGTGCTCATTGTCAAGGTCATGAAAAACGGAAGAAACCGTAGTTAGTCTGTGTATAAATAATGGTCAAATAAGTATGAAAAACGTCAGTCAGCATGTCACTTAATGAAACATTGTACTTGCTGACAAGGTCATTGTATCGACCATAGAACTTGCGTAAATGCGTCAATGTTCTTGATATTTTTGTTCTAACTTGTTTGTAAGTAGCTTGCCTCGTTTAAGAAATTGTTCGTATGTAGAAATTCAAGCATCTTTTTAATGTCAACTTCAATAAATAATATACACATTAGAGCCACTGAATTTCTTGATTCATGACCAAGTGAATTACAACTGATAGAACACTCTCTCATATACACGTTGTATGTAGAAGATATGCGTATGGATTAAACTCTAAATACAACTCCATCTGTTATCATATTAAATGTTCTTGCAAATATACAATCACGATCCAACAGTGTTAACTTAGAAGACAAACTGGTTAAAAATTCCACTTTTGTTCATCTCAATTATAAAACTTGAAATGTGCAAAATAATGAGTTTGAGATTTGAGGTTGTAAAAACATGTCTCAGGCTTATTTTCATTCTTGCAAAGTACTGTGGGAAATGTATTAAAAAAGCCACGACCGTGCACGCCATTTCAAAGAAGATGGTATAATCCATTTTCTTTTTTATTACTCGGATTGTATGAACAGATTGCTTTTATTTTGAAGACAACAAGAAAGTATCATGTATCGTGTCTCCAAAAAGAATACTGGATGTCAGCGCGAATATTACTACAAGGACAAGAAAAGTATATAAATATCATCATTCACAATTGACATGCACATGGTCAATTCAAGAGCTGATATTGAGTCACCGCAATGTGTTAATCACAAGCGTCAATGAGTATTGCAAAACACTAAACTTTAAAGTACGTATTTAGCACTTCACACACTATATGTTATTACGTTCAGCAAATTTTATTATTTCATATGGCAGTTTTAAGTGCAAGATTTAAGGATTACGTTTACTCAGAATGAAAAAGAATTCCACTGATGATAATGAAAAACAATATATTGTGTGTTATAGACCTTTCATTGTGGTGTTAATTTTCACTTTCAAAAAGTAGGTCAATGACCTACTTTTTGAGTTAATGGCCACTGAATATTTTTTGAAAATTTAAGAAAGATCACTAAAAAAATTACACTGTGATTGAGATTTTCTTATCTGTGAAAATAATACAAAAGGCTAAACTCTTTTAATAATGAAATACAGTTTATGAATGGCAGTGGCACTAAATAGATACAAAGCATTAAGTTTTCATTGACAATTTTTATAAATATTCCAGTCCGAATTTCCTCTATCAGTTTTCAAATCCCTACCCATTGTTGATTCAATTTAACAAAAAATTGAATCATGATAAAACTAAAACATTTATAGTTTTAAACTAATTATATTGACCTTATACTGCTAGCATAAAATTTATAAGAGGTCCATGATCAAATTTTGAAATATGGTATCTTTTATCGTTTTTAAGCATTTTTCAATATTGTTGTAGTGTGTGCCATACGATTATCTAAATGAAAAAGTGAGATAAAACTAACAGAAAATATGCAAAATTATGTTGACTAACAAATCAAATCTTAACTTTTAATATTATAGTACTGCCAAAAATATTATAGTGAAAAATAAAATTTGAAAAATTTAGTCTGAATTTCCTCTGTTCTGCTAAAAGTCAAATTTTGTTTAAGCCTAATTCCATAATATAGTATAAATATCGAATGCTATGTCAATAAATATTCATTTCGATAATAATTTATGTGTTTAGAACACATTTTACTCATGACATTCAATTTTATCACAATCCGAATTTGAGAACTCAA
This sequence comes from Magallana hongkongensis, assembly GCA_016163765.1. NCBI lineage: Eukaryota > Metazoa > Mollusca > Bivalvia > Ostreida > Ostreidae > Magallana > Magallana hongkongensis. The sequence continues at coordinate 58,083,748 of WFKH01011801.1, read as the reverse complement.
GCCCTGAGTAAACACATCGTTAAGTTTGACTTAATTAAAGAAAAAAAAACATTTATTATAACCTCGCATTTTTCTGAAGCAATTAATAAGAGGGGTTCATTTGAAAAATTCTTTTAAAAGTTATAACCTTACTATACCTAATATACAAAAAGGTTACTAACTTTCAATAGTACATTTTTTTCTTGTAAACTTTGTTTGAAATAAAGATGATGGAAATGCAAAACTGTAAAGAAACAAGAGCGACATCAACACACATATAATACGAACCCATTTTATAGGGAAGAATGATTCTAATTTAAATTCATGTTACCCTATGTTTAAAACTTTAAAATTAAAAAATACATGTATTAAAGAGTACAATGATTGTTTCCATTTTTGATTTAGCTCATTCCCTCCCTCCCAATAGTATTACATCGTAATCCATCTCTCTTTTTTTCTTATCTCTCTTTGAAACAAAATGATACGATAAAAATATTTGAAATGTTTACGTTTAAATATTTCTTTTTTACATATTTATAATGTTTTTGATATATAACTCTACCATAAAACAAAATAAACATGTGTCACAATAGATTTATTATAAATTACAGAATAGATTCATACATGTGAGCCGTTTGGTTCATGTGTACATAGGAGAAATAAAGGTAATCTATACATTGTAACTTGTTCCTAATACAATTTTGTAACGCAAAAATTCTTGTTGAAAGAAAAATTGGAGGTACAACACATGTATATAAATAAAATTTAATGAAAAAAATATTTAGAATAGAGAAACCAACATTTATAAGTTGATGTCAAGTGTAAAAAAAATTCCTGTTAAAAGTATAAAGATATATAGAATAGAGAATACAACATTTATAAGTTGATGTCAAGTGTACACATTTTTCCTGTAAAGAGTTTAAAGATTACAAGGTACATGTAATCAAAGAAGAAATATACATCATCTATTATCTTCCAATAGCTTAAACATGTTCAGTGCAGATATACTTGACCAATCCAAACTTCAGGAGGATATGTATTCTGCTCTTCACATATTTGTATAAAAATTTGTTTAAAAATGAAGCAAATTTATGGCTACACCTTCCAAAGGCAGAAACATTTATTTTTAATTTCACTAACATCTCATACTCAATTTATTATCATTTATTTCTAGGCTTTTTTTTTTTACATGAATCCAATTGAATGGCAGAGATACTATTAAATCTTTGTGAAATAACTTTGACAAACGTGTGTCAAATAAGGCTATACTGAGACCTGATCTGTTAAATACTACTAAACAGACACGTTCCAAAATTATGTTAAATCTTTATTTATTTTGGAAAAAAGTCTCATGGGTTTATAAATTAAAAAGTCTCCTTTGTCTACTCGACAGTTGTGATCATTTTAGCCTGATTCGCGAGACTCATTCTTATGAACCCCTTACATAAGCAGTCAAATAAGAAATGAATCGAGTGAAATCGACTATAATTAACACGTACACAGATGTTTCGAAACAACCCAACAAAACATTAATTTCTTTCCTTTATTTTTGAAGGTGTGTATTCTACAATGAATTATAGTTATTCGCAGATTCGGCAGTTGGTATTAACCTGATCTTTCAACGTTTTCCCTCTTAAAATATTGGTAAATGTCTGGTCCAATCAAATCAACGTACTCCTTTCCCTTTCTACACTCATAAAACTGTCAACAGACTTTAATAGTTAAACAAGAGGCCCATGGGCCACATCGCTCACCTGAGGAACAATAGGTATGATAAAATCAGCTTAATGGAGTCAAAATAAAAACTATCTGGACAATGTAGTATAATACATGTAGATCCTGTATAAATAAAAATCAATTTTTTCCACTGGATATTCTTATGTTTATTATCATTAGTCCTTTTTCTAACAGGATGATTTTATAGCAATATCACATGTTGAGCATTGCAGCTTTCAAAAAGATCCTAAACAATTGTTTATAAATGGGATATAAACCTACATCAAACTCTGAACCCCTTGTGAGACCCAATTGTCCAGGAATCATCCAGAAGCCAAAATCTAAACAATATTAAATAATCACCTGGCTGATTAGTTTCTGAGAAGAAGATTTTTAAAGATTTACTCTTAATATTCCTATTTAAAAATTCCACCCCCATTGTGGCCACACTCTACCCCCAGGAATCATGAATTTTACAGCTTTGAATCTACACTACCTGAGGATGCTTGCTTTCCTAGCTTATTAGTTTCTGAGAAGACAATTTTTAAAGATTAACTGTATATATTCCTATGTAGAGATTCGATTCTCAATTGTGGCTCCACTCTACCCTCGGGAGTCATAATTTTCACAACTCTGAATCTACACTACCTTAGGATGCTTCCACACAAGTTTCAGCTTTCCTGGCCAAATGGTTCTTAAGAAGATTTTTAAAGATTTACTCTCTATATTCCTTTTAAAAAAAAGACCCTCCATTGTAGCCACACCCTACCCCCGGGGGGCATGATTTTCACAACTTTGAATCTACACTACCTGAGGATGCTTCCACATAAGTTTAAGCTTTTCTGGCCAAATGGTTCTTGAGAAGAAGATTTTTAAAGATTTACTCAATTTATTCCTATGTAAAAAGTCGAACCCCAATTATGGTCCCACCCTACCCCCGGGGGTCATGATTTTCACAACTTTGAATCTACACTACCTGAGGATGCTTCCACATAAGTTTCAGCTTTCCTGGCCAAATGGTTCTTGAGAAGAAGATTTTTAAAGATTTACTCTATATTTTCCTATGTAAAAAGTCGACCCTCCAATTTTGGCCCCACCCTACCCCAGGGGGTCATGATTTTCACAACTTTGAATCTACACTTCCTGAGGATGCTTCCACATAAGTTTTAGCTTTTCTGGTCAAATGGTTTTTTAGAAGAAGATTTTTAAAGATTTACTCTATATATTCCTATGTAAAAAGTCGACCCCCATTGTGGCCCCACCCTACCCCCGGGGGTTATGATTTTCACAACTTTAAATCTACACTACCTGAGGATGCTTCCACATAAGTTTCAGCTTTCCTGGCCTAATGGTTTTTGAGAAGAAGATTTTTAAAGAATTACTCTATATATTCCTATGTAAAAAGTCGACCCCCCAATTGTGGCCCCACCCTACCCCCGGGGGTCATGATTTTCACAACTTTGAATCTACACTTCCTGAGGATGCTTCCACATAAGTTTTAGCTTTTCTGGTCAAATGGTTTTTTAGAAGAAGATTTTTAAAGATTTACTCTATATATTCCTATGTAAAAAGTCGACCCCCCATTATGGCCCCATCCTACCCCCGGGGGTCATGATTTTCACAACTTTGAATCAACACTACCTGAGGATGCTTCCACATAAGTTTCAGCTTTCCTGGCCAAATGGTTCTTGAGAAGAAAATTTTTGAAAATTTCTCGAAAATTTTCATTAATTCCTAATTATCTCCCCTTGTAAGAGGGCTTGGTCCTTAATTTTCACAACTTTGAATCCCCTTAGGCTAAGGATGCTATGTGCCAAGTTTGGTTGAAATTGGCCCAGTGTTTCTTGAGAAGATGTCAAAAATGTGAAAAGTTTACAGACAGACGGACAGACGGACGACAGACAAAATGTGATCAGAATAGCTCACTTGAGCTTTCAGCTCAGGTGAGCTAAAAACTACATGTATATCATCCAACGGTACATATTCGTCTCTTATACAAGCAAAACCTTTTGGATATGAAGGGTAATATACATTCTTTGTAATAAGCCTGATACTAAAAAGGGGACATCTAACATTTATGTATAACATTTCTTTTGTAGCAAATTTTTTAAGATTTCAATACATTTCATTCAGTTTTTGAATGTGCTGTTTCCATGTGATTACACAGTGTATCTTATGGGCGGTGGAATATTTAAATAAAGGAACCTTAATGCAAAACGAACAATTTGCTATACATTTTATAACATATATTATTGAGAATTCAAATGGATTGGGAAAGCCTATGTAAACCCTCTCCAAAATACAAAGTCAAGTAGTGGTGTTATAAAATAATCTATAGGATAACGTGTTACAAGTTTACAGAGTGATATATTATTGATTTTTTTTGTAAACAAGACAAGGGATAATTGAATTTAAAAAAATAATCTTGACTTTTACCATATGTTAAATTGTAGGATAATTAGTTGGTTAACGTATATGCATTCACACCTACATTTACAAACCCACCACCTTCATTCATACTCAGAGACATACAAACATATGAATGAAGTTTTCATGATCCAGCCCATTTGAAAAGTACACAAATTAAAAAGTGTACTAATAAATAACTAAATATATAATAATTAAATAAGTTTAAGCAGTGTATTACTAGAGAGTCGAAAACGCTTAGATGCTCTAATATAACTGTGAACATAAAAAAAAAATACAATTTAAGTTGTATGAAAAGTCAGAACTACCATAATTTAATTGTAGACGGAATACAGCTATTGTAATAAGAAGTAGTCCGACACAGTGGCAGACAGTAAAAATTGCCATTAGACCTAAGATTATATGCATGTTCAGTTAGAAAATATGGTTGAATTAAATCGAAAAAGAATTGTGGTGCTAAACCATTAAATTAAGAATAGAATAAGTTTATGTTTATCCCATCGAGATTGCAGGGTTTCCCAAACAAGTTCACTATATAAGATGTTTTTAGAATATTTAACTCTCAGCCCTGTTATTTTTCTGGCTGCTTCAATTTATAACTTTTCAAGCAATTCAGAGTTTTCCTTGGTACAGTTGCCCCACACAACATCACCATATTCCAATATAGGTCTGATAAAAGCCATATATATTTTAACAAGTATTTCTCTATCAATTGAATGCTTGAGCAATGTTAATATATTCAACCTTTTGCATGCCTTTTCATAAATACCACTAATAAAAACCACCATCAGAATGTAAGCCTAAGTGTACATGACTTTTGTTATTGTTTATTATTTCACCATTATATCTAAACTGGATTGGAGGAAATTTTACATTTTTCTTAGTAAAGTCAACATTTACAGTTTTATTTGCATTAAAATCTACAGCCAATGTGTTGGACCAATTTTTATTGTGTCAAGGTCATTAGTAACTGATAAAGTTTGTTGTATGACATCATCATCAATAATGGGAAATAGAGATGTATCATCTGCAAATAATCTAATATTGTTTGAAAAATACTATTAGTAATATCATTAATATACTAGTAGACTAATTGTTCTGGAACAATTAGAGGTCTTTCCACCTTAATATTTTTTTAACAAATTGTAAGATATGCAGAAATACAGAAGGTATACAGAAAATTATTATACCTGTGATATATGTTGTACTAGAAAATGGGAAAACCACAAAGCTATAAATGATTTTTTAAGAGTTTTTTTTGCATTTAAAGCCATTGCTTTAAGAATTCCCTGTAGTTTACTGAAATATCTTTTGAATGACTTTTTCTGAATTTTTTTTTCACTTACTCTGAACAAAACTGATGTGCTCGCCAAGTGAATATTCTTTACACAAGCATATAAACAGAAGAACCAACAATAGAAGAGCTAGAGGCTAGCTGTCTTTGTACAATATGAATGGGTTGACTTTAAAAACAATTTCCACTTGAGTAACCACAGGACTTGATGTGATACTTGGCTGTCCAAATTGAATACCTTACTGCGCAATCCAGCAAGCTATTGAAACCCTTACTATAATTCTGTATTTCAAAAGATATGATAATTCATTAATTAACAGATTTCCAAATGACCTTGACCTTTGACCTTTATGTAATTGTGTTTGGCCAAGGTAGACGCTCCCATTCCAAGTGGTCCGAAGTCTCTATGATAGATAGTAAAAAAGTTGGAAGTGATTTTATGGAAATTTAAATACTTTCAGGGGCAATAACTGCTAGAAGGGGGCCTCAGATCCTTTCGGTATGAATAGATTGAAAAACCCTCTAAGTGTACTGAAGGCATTGGTAAAAGTTCCAAGTCTCTATCTCTTATTGTTTCAAAGAAGTACGGATAACAAGCATTTTGTACAATAGGGGCAATAACTCTGTAACTATTCAAAGGTAGGAGCTAAGGGGCTATATTTTAAAATGTCTTAGGATGCCCTACTAACTCCATGCAAAAGTTTTTCTTTACCACACTTAACAAATAAGATCTAAAAACTAATTAATTAACAGATTTCCAAATGACCTTGACCTTTGACCTTTATGTCATTTTGTTTGGCCAAGGTAGACGCTTCCATCCCAAGTGGTCCGAAGTCTCTATGTTAAATAATAAAAAGTTAAAAGTGATTTTATGGAAATTTAAATAATTTCAAAGGCAATAACTGCTAGAAAGGGGCCTCGGATCCTTTCGTATGAATAGATTGAAAACCCTCTAAGTGTACTGAAGACATTGGTAAAAGTTTCAAATCTCTATCTCTTATGGTTTCAGAGGAGTAACGATAACAAGCATTTCCTTCTCAAAGGGCAATAACTCTGTAAGTTCAGGGAGTTTTTTGACACAGGGTCAATTGGTACCATCACTTTTAATGAGCAATTACATAAAGTTTAAATTCTTATAACTAAAAAGTCACCCCGAGCTAAATAGAAAAAAAGAAGAAGAATAAAAAACATGAAGAAAACAAAAGGTCTTTCACCTGAAAGGTGGAAAGACCTAATAACAAATAGGAAAGGACCGAGTACTAAACCCTGGGGAATCCCAGCATCTAACATCTTAAATGCAGATGTAAATCCTTCTAATGTTACTCTCTGTTGCTCATGAGTCAAATAATCTTCGATCCAGCCTAATATGTTTCCCCTAAAACCTAGCCCCTTAAGTTTATGAATAAGACCTAGATGCCAAACTCTATCGAATGCTTTACAAATATCACAGAAAATAAAATGAATATCTTTTCCTTTATCCAAGCTTGTTATAAAATTTTCATAAATTTCTACTAGTTGGTTAACAGTTGGATCCCCTGGCGGGAACCCTGACTGGAATTTTGATAGTAGCTCATTGTCTTTAATGTAATTAAACATATATTTGAACAATACTTTTTCCATAATCTTAAACAATGAGCTTGTTAAAGAAATAGGTCTATAATTAGTAAGATTGTCAACACTACCCTTGTTCTTAAATACAGGTGTACATGTAACATAAGCTTGTTTCCAAATATATTGTAGACATTTTTTCCTACGAGATAGGTTGACTAGTTTACTGAGAAGAAGTTTCTTTGAGAATTCTTGGAGAAATTCCATTAGGTCCTGGAGGTTTAGCTACATTAAGTATTTTTAATTGGTCAATAACATCTTGTTCAGTTATCATTATATCTTTAAATTCAAAATCAGGGGTCCAGGCCCATGTTCAGGTAGCTTTGGGTCATCATCAAGACTTGATATGCTTGAGAAAAAAGATTTAAATTCATTGGCCTTGTCAATGGGATGAACAAGTATTCTACCATCTTGTCACACTATTAAAGGAGGAGAGGGATATTTTTAGTCGAGTCACAGATTTAGCCATTTACCAGATTTGTCAACAAGTAGGGTAGCAAGTTTGATTTTGTAATCTCTTTGGGCATTGCGAAGTAGGCTTATTATTTCATTACGGATAGATCTGAACTGTTTCCAATGTTTTGGGTTATTGGTGCGCACACTTTTTTGTGGATTCTCTTTCTTTGTCGCCTGCGTTTGCGGACAGAAGTAGTTATATAAAGCTTATCAGAAGGTCGAATAGTATCAGTTTTTGTTGGTATATGCTTTTCAATAGGTTTTGAGTATTTTTGAGTAAAATTATTGTATATATCATTAATGGTTTTTGAATTGAATACATCTTCATCCCAATTGACAAGTGTTAAATGAGCATTTAAGTTCGGGTAGTTAGCAGGGTTATGATTTTTTTATTACACCTTTGTAAGCTTTTTCTTTTGGGGTCTTAAATGACAAATGAATAGTATCAGGGGCATGTAAACTACATATGGGTTACTCTACAATAACATTTTCAATACAATGCACATCACCAGTAGGGGCAAGATCTATACAGGTATATGAACCACTGTTTACTATAAAGTTATTTGGTTTGTTAACAACATTGTAATTATCTAAACGCTTTAAGAGAGTTTTAAAAGTGTTATTACTTGATGCAAGCATGTTAACATTAAAATCACCAACCTAAAATAGCTTGTATTCAGTATCAAGTGATTGCTCCATTGTGTCTGAAAATTTTCCCCAATATTCAGCACAAGATTGAGGAGGTCTTTATATGACTCCTGTTAAACATTTATCACTACAAGTGATGAATTATTGAAACGAAACAAACTAGCTTAATATAAAACCAAAGATTCCGTCTAAAACGGAAAATCATCACATCAAAGCAGTCGACGGAAGTGACGCTAGGACTAAGTCATTAATGTTTGAGGTAGCATTGCGGCTAATTGGGGTTCATTGGTGCTCACTGGTTCAATAGGTAAAAGGACAACATAATTTGGGTACATTTTACGTAAAATCTTAAAAAATAAAAAATGAAAATAAAAATTAGCTCAAAAATGACCATGCCCCTCTCAACGTTTAAGTGGACCCCAACCTTAACCGAATTTCTAATAAGAGAGTCATTTGTAATGTGTATACTCTTTTCAGATATTTCTGAACGTAGAACCTTACCCCTCACCCGGAGGCAGTTAGATGAAAATATTTTCCTTTTTCCTTAATCTGTAAAACTGTCCTCATTGTCCAAATCCAAAGATGACGTAAAGTCGGTCATTTATTTAAAATGAATAAAGAGAAAAATATTTTTCCTCTTATAATCTAGAATTAAGCTAAGCAAATGTGATAATGAAAATAGAGATATTTATGTCGCAAAAACTCTAAATTGAAGTTCAAGGTGAGTTTGAAAAATCCATGGACCTTTCATTCATATGAACTTCTTTTTCCTTATGCAGATTCTCTTTGTAACTTTTTTAAGGTTAAAAAACAATATTTACCTCGGAATACGAAAAATAACAAATAACACTCCATAAGAGATATAACTATGAAATAATATTTATCCAAAATTGCACATTTTTTTAGCCTATCTGATATATTTTTTATTTATAGTGCTATCTATCATAATCAAGTAATTGTCTGTTATGAGAAACTATTTCAAGATGTAATGAACCACCTTAAGCTATGAAAATAAAAAAAATCAATTACCTTCATATTATTTTATTCTATATCAATCGTAAAGGAAAATTAAACATAAATAAAATCAAAGTACTGAAAGTACTGAGAAGCGCTAAGCTGTCCCTACATGAGCAAAAAATTAATTGCATTATACATGTATCATTATGAATGAATTTAAAAGTTTACATACGTCATATATATAGCCAAGATTTTGCATTTTTGTATAAATTTAACTACAAACAATATCCAGGACTGCGTTCAATAACCGAGATGCGTGCATAGCAGCTAGGTTATAGATATCTAGGTCTATTGAATAATAAGCTAGCCTAACCTCTAGTTCATTGACCTGAAGTTTTAATTATCAACACATGAATGAATTTTACCGACATGAATTGGTAATTTCATGCAGAAATATATGTGTTAAAAATTATAATAACTCAACAAACGAACAAAATATCATTAAATAATATAAATTTTGTGTTTGTTGCAACTTGGTAACTAAGGCAGCCATCTTGAATTTGATGCTTAGTCATAAATTTTAGGCTAAGTATGTCTACATGTACCTAGCGGCTAGCTAGCTAATTGTTGAACAACCTAGTTGCTACCTAGCTACTACAATCATGAACGCAGAGTAAAGCGAGATTCGAACTCTAGGATCTGTGTTTCACAATCTTATAGCCACTCGATTATAGTGTTAATTGAAGTAGTTGGTTGAGAAGATGATTTTAACAGATTTAAATGGCGTTTCGAACTGAGTTCCGAAATATTGGTGTCGGTGTATCTTTCTCCTATATAAAATTTTTGAATACATATATTAAAATTAGAAATAATTGAGTGATATTTGGGAACACATAAGCAATTTTATGTTTTTATTTCAGGAGGAAAAAAAAATAAAATCTGAAAGTGTGAACAAGTTATATTGCAATACCTGTATAAAAGTGCCAATAAAAACATATATTCTGAATTATAGAAATGTACTTTATAATATGTAGGGATTTTTCTTTCAGCAAAATAAATGTTTGAATAGAAATCAACAGAATTTCCCTGTAAAGAGGGAGAATGAGAACACCCTAATGAATTTTGAAAGAAGAAAATGGTGAAGTATTTAAGATTTATAACAACATTGTATGATTTGAGAATGTACATTTCAAAATTTTAATGAGAAAAAAATGGTTGATTTTAACGTTATTATATATATATGAAGCCTTGACTTACAACATAACTATGCAAAAAGAAACATTTACATGACTTAATTTAAAGTATGAAGCACAATCTGTAAGTACAAATTACACTCTCTAGTGCCATTTTTGTACTACTTATTGTAATTTGAAAACATTCAAAATTTTCCACTGTTTTGAAAAAAAATCTTACAAAACACAATAACCATGTGTTGATATGCAACAACAGGATAGTGAATACATGAATTGAATAACAATAAAAGGAAAAGCAAAATAAGTGAAATTACAACTGAAATTAAAAGTCAGTTCCCATTTATTATATATTTATATGGATCATTACGCCATTTTTCAAAAATGTCAAAATACATATGATCATTAAAGTATTCATTTATTTAGAAAATAGTCAATAGATGGGAAACTGTTGAATATCGGTAATATTCAGTGGAAAATATAGAACATTTTATAATTTTATTAGAGAGAAAACCAAATATCCGGGCTTCCAAAATGAGAAATAAATGTCTATAAGGGTTTGTTATGAGATAAAAGTACATTTACACATTGACCAGTGAAGGGAATGTGAAGAATATTTTTACAAAAATGCATTACATGTATTATTACTATTACTGCAATAACATACAAAAGTTCTAATGCTAGCTTTATAAAAACTGAACACAATTTTACAAAAGCACAACTACTACACTAATTACATACAAAAGTATATATGCTAGTTTTATAAAACAGGAAACACTTTTACAAAAGCACTGCTTCTTCTGTTATAATCTATAAAAGTTCTAATACTAGTTTTATAAAACAGAAAACAGTTAACTACTAGTGCAATAACAGAAGAAAACAATCCAACTTTATATGAAATAAAAGACTGGACTAGTGTAAAATTGCATGCAACAGAATTTGTCATTGTCATATGCAAGGAGTAGCTTCAGAATTTTCGTTGAATCATAACACTATAGTCTCTCCACATGTGCAATGTAAACAAATAACAGTAAAGTTTTTATGCCTATTCCATACACTTGAAACAATTTTTTTCTTCCGACACTAAGTTGCAGTTTATTTCCTTATTAAATGCTTTACTGTTGATCGACTTTATATTCTAAAAATTTTGAAAGTCTGGAATTCTGTTCATATTTCCCAATAGTTCTTGTACTACTTTTGAAATACATAAAACACTATGTTATCCATCTTGTATTGTCAGTTCTGTTCTAGGAATTATTTTAGCCCGTGTACTTATGTATGAAACCCCATTGCAACATGCTGTTTACAAAACTACGAACGCTGTTTGACCTTTTAATGCACTGACAAATATTCTTTTGTTTTAAATCTTTGATGTTTACGAAAAAATTATTGTGATAATTTGTGTGCTGCTGCAAATTAGAATTATTTTGCCTTAACTTCAGAGTACTTCTCTGCATTCTATTATTAGACATCAAGTCATCAGATTATTTTAGATGATTATAGGTGGCACTTATTCGGAAGTGACATCCCCGAAAAGCAATACCAATAAGCGCTTTGCGTACTGCGTACGCTTAGCGCTTAAAAATCAAAGTATTGAAGTTCTGAAAGCCGGATGCTTTTGATGTATTGTGTCGTAAAGACTGGCAATATCTCTCTCTCTCTCTCTCTCTCTCTCTCTCTCTCTCTCCTGGTATAGCGGAAGCTTCTACTTTGACGCTGTTCGGTTTTTTGTTTACTTTTGCAGTTGTGCTATTTAAAGAAACACTTGCAATTTGCAAGCCTTTAGCCATGACGATGCTTTCAGCAAAGCCCGGGTAAAACGTTTGGATAAATTCGTATGTCTAATGAAAGCATCTTGAAACAGTTTTGATAAATAAAAAAAATATGTACAACAACAACTATTAACATTAAAGCAACAATGTTATTAATAGGAACTGATTCTAAACTGTCAGTTATTGAAATAAAGTTAGGTGTAAATTCACATGTTAACTATACTGAACAAATTTTGATACATAAGTTGCTGTCTATTAAGTAGACCGTTTTCTTTATTTTCGGAGGGGGTTTTTTTTCCTCATAAATCAAATAGATAACGTATATACATGCATTTTTTACGAAAAAAAATACTTTCTATCGAAATAGAAGTATTCGATTCGAAGTTTTGATGAAGAGTTAATCCATGCAGGCACAAATGTAGATAACTATCAAAGCTTACATAGCAATGTATCATTAAACAAAACTTTGTTTTCATTGACTGTCGATATCAAACATAGACGTAGGGATTCGTAGTATATCTTGTATTTGTTGAAAATGTTTTATTCCAGTTTTTTAAAAATCTTTCTTAAGTCAAAGTATTTACTTTACTTTAACGCTAAACCCCAAAACGTCCTGTATAGTACAATTAAAATATCAACTTCTAAAGAAAAAAATAGGAAACTATTACCGATACCATATATTTTCAGTTGTTCAGCTTAGAATTATGAATGTTTATATAATAACATTTTTTTTGAAGAATTATCCTATATTATTATCTATAAACACGGTGTTAAGGTTATTTTCAATCAACAATGTTTTATCTTAATTAAAGAGACACTACAGATAATTTTCCTCATCTTGGTTATGTCTTTTTTTAAACACAGTTCATTAAAAGAATATAGTTGTGCATGTACTGAAAGTTTGAATCTTTTTAATGCAATAAGCTCGCGATTGTTTGTTTAAGATATTCTGGAATTCAAAATTTATATCATATTGACTTAAACTTTAAAATTTTATATACATCATGTGATTTTAAATGACAGCAGTTGTCGATGAAATATTGTAGATAGTTTTTTCGAAATAAACAGGTAGTGAAAATAATTCATGCACAGGATCATGCACATGACAAATAAAGCGTCTCAACTCTTAAAGTTAAGACCTTTCTGCACTTGTTTAGAGCCTCATAGCGTTATTTTAAATGAGGCACCTGACAAAGAAGGGAAATGGAAATGCACGATAAATTGAGAATATTTAGACTTTACAAAGCGTAATTTTTGCAAAGTTCATTCTTTTAGCATTGCAAGAAAAGTTACGGGAAAACTGTCATTTCATGGTACATGTATTTGCGCAAAATGAGCTGTGGTGTTTCTTTAAGAGACTGTATAGATTCAATTTAACACAATCGCTTCGATATGGGATAAAAAGAATTTAATCAACTTGTTAAAACTTGACGTTCCTATCCTTGTTTACAAACTCCTCCGGTATTAAAGAAGTAATATCCCCTTTACTCCTGTAATGCATTTTAACCTTATTTCCAGAGGATGCCCCCTGCTCGCGATCGGTGGTTTTACTTGTTTCCCCATGTTTCTTCAGTTTTAGTAATCTCAATTTGTTCCGTTCTGTCTCTGATGTTCTTTCTTGATGATCACAGTTGCACGACTCCAGCAATTCAAAAAGCATGTCATTGGGGGTTGTTAACGCTTATCTCCATTCGATTTAGACTCGTATATACCAACATTAAAAACCTTATTCTATTATTAGATCGGTGCATATTTTCTAAATAAGACTTTATATATTGTAGAGGTTGATAACAGAACATGAATGGGTCAACTGTTTGGAATTGACTACATCTACAAAACAGGGTTTGTTCCATTGCGATCACAGCTACAGGGCTCCAGTAAAAAAGAAGTTGTTTCCAGTGTTGACATTTACATTCATTTGATTAATATTTGATTAAATTTATTTTTTATCATCAGTTTAATTTTGCTTGGTATTGTATCCATTGTTCTTCACCGATTTCTAAAACAGGTCTTATTTCGCCTTGTTCCACAAAAGGTATCCTACTTTGTTTTTTAACCAATTCCTTTAATTCATCCGGCTTTGATAACTCAAGCAGTTTATCAAAGTAAAAGGTTCCGAACACGATAAGAGTCATCCTCTTTATGACGTCATGTTGTAATCTGTAAACATACGCCCGCGCTTCCTTGTTCACAAACTCCATAGGTATAAAGGAAATAATATCATCTTTGATCCTGATGCGCTTTTTAGACTTATTTTCAGAGGATGACACATGCTCAGTATTACTTGCTTCTAGTGTTACTTCAGTTCTTGTAATTTTGATTTGTTTTGTTCCCCTTTTTGTCTCCTTTCTTGTTGGGTCACAATTGCACGATTCCAGTATTTCAAAGAGACTGTCATTTCGGTTGTTAACATTAATCTCCATTTGATTTAGACTCATATATACCAACATTAGAAACTTTTTATAATCAGATACGTGCATATTTTCTAAATACGACTTTAAATGTCTTAGAGGTTGATTACAAAATTCTAATGGACCAACTGTTTGGAAATAACTACATCTACAAAACAGGGCACATATTTCTGGGTATCCTAATGAACGGTCCTTGCCCTTTAGTGCTAGCTTTTCAACTTGCCTGAAGCCTATATTCGGACAGAAAGTTAGAATATGTGAAGATAAGATTCGAGTCCGATCTCCTTTTGTAAGACTCTTTGATAGATCTATGAATTTTGTTTCCTTCCATTGTTTTACAAGGGATCTGACAAAAGAGATACTTTCCCGATCTTCATCAATTATAAAGATTATGAAAAATTTTGAATCTTTGTTTGAAGAAGACATATTTTCAATTAACATGTGGATTTTCTCTGCTAGGTTTTCCTTTTCTGACTCTGATATTTCTATAGAAAGTGTCATGTCCACGATAATAGGTTCATAATGTTCTTTAACGTCAAATGTTAGAGGATCGCTGATTATTATTGGTGGTGAATTCATGACATCCACGTATATTTGTTTAGCCGTGGATCTTTTCCCAGATCCCCATCGGCCTACCAAACAGAGTATTTTTCCACCATTTTTGATAAAGTTCACTCCTTCGTAAAATGCTGATGTTTTATAGAGAGGTTTCTCTAAGTTGAAATCTAATAAGTCAAGAAGAAATAGTTATTTTTTAGATCATAAATTATATTGCAAGAAAGTAAAAATAGTAATTATTGATATCTTTATTAGAGAATTGCACATACCATCAATAGGAATTTCTTCATTTCCCCTCCTGTATTGTCCTAAAACAGAATAAAATATGACATTTTATTTTCAAATAAGGTTACTATTATGTCTTTGAAAAGAAAAATAATAGTGTTAATGAATTTTGTCAGAAACTGCCATTGCTCCGATGACGTAGCTATCCACGCATCACTGAACATGTCATTAGAGGTATTGCAGTACATAAAAAGAGATTTGTTGAAAATCATGAAAGTGATTCATGATTCAACATTGATGGGTAAAATTATGCACTTCTAGTTGGTAAAGTATTTTTTAAACAATATATCAAACCATAAAAGTTACTTATATGTAGTTCTTCTTAATAATGTTATATTGTAGTATTATACATGTAGGTAATCAAAAGAAGGCTTATTTTGTAAACATAGTAAAACACTTACTTTTTCTGCGAATACAATGCCCGATTAAACACAGTGCAAGGAGAATAATGATCAAAGTTACAGAGACTCCGATATATATCCCCGGCGTCAATGAGACAGCTTCGTTGGAAACACTAAGATAAAATATCGACGATTAATTGAAAATATTTTAGGTAACATAATTATTAATATATTTTAAATATGAAATCCAACAAATTTGATCATTCTGCTTATGTTCATATTTAATTATAAACTTAACACATAATTATTTGTACCTTAAATTTATCACTAAACATCAACGAGTAAAATCAAAACTGAACTACGCTTTTTCAATGGTGACTTTAAAAACATTATGATTATAAAACAAGGCAAGAAACAGTAAATAAAACCCATAATATACTAAAAATGCAAAATGCTTGCATTTGTACGAATTCACATCTTCAATTCGTCAACTCATAAGAGTTTTCGTAACAACTTGATTACTACTTCTCTGACAAACGTCGCTTAAATTCAAAATGAAGTTAACTGTAATGGATCTAGTCAGAAAGCAAGGAACCTATCACAATCAGTTGCTCTTTGAAACAAAAATTAAATGCAGAGAGAAAGAGCTAACGAAATAAAAGTTTCAAAATTGCGAACAGTTCCCATTAAATATTATTGGCTCCGCCTTTTGAAAGCTATTTGTCAAAGACGTAACAATAGGTATTGACATCGTGATGAAAATAAGTTTTCCATAAATAAAGAGCGGTGATAAAAAAATAGTTTATGAAATGGTAGCGTATTGTTCTAATTGTTGATTTTCACTTACGGTTGTTAAAAGTTTTGTTTAATGTCAATCCCCATCCTTTTGAAAATTGAAACCATTACAAATCACATAGAAAATTACCAAAACATCTGTGTCGGGCCCCCCCCCCCCCCCCATCCCCCTGGATTTTTTTCATCTAAAATGTATTCCATAGAAATATATAATATTTAGGGCAGGAAGTGATCATTTAACAACTTCTACAAATAACTTAAATACTCACAGTAGTTGTAATAAAGGAACACAAAAGACTTACTTTTCACCTTTAGTATACGTTTTGTTCAAACATACAGGATCTGAAAAGATATAAGAAACACATACTTTGCAAATGATTGATGACAACGTATAATGCCGACGAAACATAAAAGCTTATCACTTTCGAGTGATTGATTGGCAGCAATACCAAAATGTTCAAACATGAAATCCGGATCTAAGGATTTAATTATCTCTTCAATTGATAATATATGTTTCCTCATATGAACCTAAATGTATGACTATCTTTGTAAACTTTGCGATGACGTAATACAGATTACCGCGCTTTGACGATTACATTGTTCTAAACATAAAAACAAAGCTAATGTAAAATATTCTAAATGATTTGTCTTTCTAAAACGTTTCTTTTAAATCTCCTGAATAGCTCTTCGGACTTTATTTAACAAAATTAATCACAAAATTAATCACAAAATTTAATCACGTGACCAACCAAGTTCATATTCCCGTGAGCATTTGAAAACGCTGTAATTTCATAAATGTTTACATTTGCAAATATGGTTTTAAATATATAACCAACAAAAGAGCAAAATGTTCATTTCTGTATATTCACATTTGCAAATATGCTTCCTTATAAAACCTATAAAAAAGCGAAAACTGTATGAACTTTTTAATGATAAGTAATGACTTTGTGATAATTGCACGCGCTTATGCTTTGACGGTTGCGTTATTGTAAACGTAAAATCACCGTTTTAGTTATGATTCCGAACATTTGCCTTTCTCAAACGTAAATATAAGAACAAGAGGCCCATGGGGCCACATCGCTCACCTGAGCAACAATGGGCATTCAAAAGATATTGTGCCATATGGCCCCTCAGTAGAATAACAAAAAATAAATATTGTAAAGTATTCGAATTTTACACTTATTTTTGCATACACGTAATCTTTGACATTGTATCTTTATGGAATATTTTTACCAAGAATAAGAAAATCCTACGCAAGATATAAAACTAAACATTTGGTAGGGGTACACCTCCCTCCAATTCCCTATATTTTTGTTCTGCCCCCCCCCCCCACACACTTTATAAAGCGATCAAAATATATGAGAGCATATAGGTACATTTTCTTCCTCAACTACTTACTAGTTATTGTATTTTTTTTTTAATATCATATAATACTTATTGCATTTTATTAAAAAAAAATCTTATAGATGTGAAGAAGAAAATTTGTACCCCAATCCAATCAATTCCTCAAATTAAAAACATTCAAAAATTTAATCTGTCTTCTCCATTATAATTAAATGACTGTTGTTTACCTGGCGTAAACTCGTGTGACTTTTATAACTTTACTCACATTTGATTGATGAATACACTGGAATGAAAATTGTTGTCACGTGACATGTTAAAGAGCTATAAAAATCAATGTTACAGTATTGACAGGCACATCACTCTATTTTACTAAGGCCCACCCATTATTTTTATCTTTATTCAAAAATAAAAAATGGCTACAGACCAGGATAATTTTCCGCTGTAATATTTTCTTAGGAATAGCGATGATTCCTTTATCCCCGCAACAGAAATGTGTCAGAACTATGGAAATTGTTTAACGGTGTCGTTTTTATTTACTCGTGTCTGAAAAACTATCAAAATTGATGTAGATTTCACATTATTCATTGTATAAAGAGGGGTCCCCAGAGAGTAGTTATATACAGCATATCATCCTTTAATTTTTTTGTACAAGTATTTAACATTTAGCGAGACATTTTTCTAATGATCAACCAAAATTTCAGCGTCAATCGTAGAATTATAAGCAAGATACAGAGCTCACAATTCTGCTAGGTTTGAGTCATATATTTTGTTCACATGAGTTTATTACATTCAGCTTAAGATTTTTACCTTGGTATTTCCTATTCAGCATTTAAAGTGGAAAAAAAGAATGGCCTCAGATCTGTGTACATAGAATTGCGAGCTAATCTCTGTATCTTGCTTATAATTCGAAGCTTAACACTCAAATATGGTTAGTAAATAGAAATCGTTGACAATTAAACATAAGAAACATGCACTATAACAAATAAAGTGCACAATTTATTTTTCAAAATGAATCATATACATGTATATACCTACATATTTCCGTCAGCGATATTAAACTCTATTTAAACCTATGAATAAATTCGAGGAAATGCTAAGCATCTCAACAAAACACATTGCATTAATCTAATATTACGCAAAAGATCATACCGAATTACCGATAGAATGAATAGTATTTTAGTACTCTTTTAATACATCAGATTTTGCTTAATTTGCGCAGGTTAACAGTTAACTGTCTGATTTACCGAAGTCTCTGTTTGATTTGATACGTAAAAATTACAAAATACAGGCGATAGTTCCCAGGTTACAAAGCATAAATAATGAAAACGAAACGAAAATCAAAATAAGCTTACACCACCGTCATATGTGAAAACTGTCAATGCATTGAAATATTTAACCTCAATTTACTTCACAAAATCGGCACCAATGTATTTTGCATGTTTCAAAGATCCCCTTCGTACGCGAACTGGTGCACAACAAACTAATTCATCATTGTCAGATCGACCCGTTTATCTTAAACAAAGAACCTCGTTTTAGAAGTATGGAATACTAGTCTTGGTAAAATGGGTGGGCAAACCCGGGCCGGGGCAAAATAAAAGCCGGGGCAGATCGGCAATCGTCAATTCCAAAATACGCATTGTTTTGCAGCAATATTTACAGCGAATACAAATATACTGGTCCGTAACATATCCTCAAAATTTTAATGAGATCGGCTTATTAATAACTGCCAATCTTTTGTTTTGCCCCGGCCCGGGTTTGCCTACCCATTTTACCATGACTCATGGAATACCGAACCCGAAGCTATAAACTGATTGAAACACGCCTTTCCTTTATTATAATTTTCGTAATAACTCAGATTTGAAACAGAACTAGCCCATAATTTTTGCAATTTATATTTTCCTTTCCATAAGAATTATTTATGCTAAATTACATTGAATTTGACTCAGTAGTTCTTGGGAAAAAGATTTTTAAAAATGCAACCCCTTTTTCTACAGCTTCGAGGTTTTCTCCGCTTTGAATAAAGATAAGATCGGTCTTTCATTTTTGCAATTTATATTAACCTTCCCATAAAAATGCTTTGTGCCAAATTTGGTTTAAATTGGCCGAGCGGTTTTAGCGAAGAAGATCAAAATGTACAAAAGTTTACAGACGGACAGACGGACGACGGACAAAATGTGATCAGAATAGCTCACTTAAGCTTTCCGCTCAGGTGAGCTAAAAAAAACGGCAATGTTAAAATTTTGCGTGGTCAAATCTTTTGAGAAGCCCTTCGGGCTTCACAGGATTTGATCACGTGACCAACCAAGTTCATATCCAAGAGAACTTTTTAACTTGCTGTTTATATCTCAAGTACTTTTGATCGGGTCAAAAGGTCTTACATTTGATGTCAGAATGATCATCGCTCGTGATTATGGTGTGATGGTTGCATTATAACAAACACAAATAAAGGGTTATGTCCGTAATTCTGGGCAGTTCGACTTTCCGAGTTTTTCAGACAAAAATTTAAATCTTCCGAAAAGCCATTCGGACTTTACAGGATTTAAACAAGTGACAAATCAAGTTCATAACCCGGTGAATTGGTGAATATTGCTGTTTAATTTCTTAAGTGTTTCAAATTTAACTTTGTAGATGCTGTTAAAGTACTAGATTTTTTATGTGTGTTTCTGTTTGTGTGCGTGCGCGTGTGTACGTGTTTTGATAACAAGGGACTGTTTCGAATAAAGGACCCGTCAAAATTGTCGTAAAAATTAGTGTTATTTACTTATGAATGTTTGTGAAATTTGTTGAGTGAAAATGTACATCATATACATTTTAATAATTGCATTTGGTTTTTGTTAATAAATTAAAGTAAAGTTATGCACAGAGTAAATGGCATTAGAAATTCTCGGACACCCCGTATGCACTCTAAAATCTCTCAAATTAGTGATTTGTAGTAATGAGTCATTTCTGGATTTTGATGTAAAGCACGTACGTCCCATAGTGTTAAATGAGGGTGCCTGAGGGTCGGTTACGAAACAGAGGCTGTTGACAGGTGTGCCAACTTTTCATGTGAGAAGAAATAGTGCAGACGGTAAGTGAAATTGTGTCAAAATGACATGGATGGGAGGTGGGTCGCTACAGACTGGCAAGGACGGGATGTGTTTAACAAGAGATCGCACCCTGTCCCGAGGGTCATCTGTCTACAGGGAGAGCAGTAGGGTGGGGTTTTAATGGGGCAAAATGAGTAAATTTTTCACAGTACACAGAAGGGTCTAATAAGCGTTTTATATGTCCAGAAAAAGATATAGGTGGTATTTCTGGTGAATTTCTCTTCTTTCCACCATTACTCTAGCTCAACATTTAGTTCTACATATAAGTCATTTTTGCCCAAGCGGAAATTAGGAATTTCGTGCAACATACCGATAAATGGGGTATCCTTACCCCACAATTTTATGCATCAAACAAACTTTCAACCTTAAATGTTTCTGAGAAATTTTTAAATGAGAAAACAATATTGCAAAAATAAATATAGGAAACGATTAAAGACACTTTGGGATAAAAAAAAAATATTGTAGAATCCTTATTTTAAGCATACACTTAATTCCATAATTCCGCCGTTTAGTATATTTAATCAGGAGGATATAAATACACAAGCACCAAAATATTGATATAAATGTAAGTAGTTTTTAAATTTTGCTTTATTAAGAGCAAGATTTTAAGGTATTCAGTTTGTGCCTTTCTCGATTTTATGCGGATATCAGTTATTACTACATGTATTTATAAATATTCCGAAATATTCCAAAAAATAATAATGGACTCTCTGAAGTTAATATCTAGTTATGAATACCATTTTGTTGAGGTCATCTTAGTGAGTATAATGTGTACCATTTAACTTCAAGAACTCATTCATTAAATAGTCCTATTAGAGATATTTGATTTTACGTAAGTGATTGTGTTTTTGTTTTAATATCATATATATAATTCTTTTCATTGGATGGCTTTTAAGAATATTAAATTGATTTAAACATAATTTGAGAATGCTTTTTAATTAAAGAAGTAGTCACATTTTTATCGGTTTATTGAAAAAATATATATGCCTATCCCGCCCCCCAAAACAAAGACATGAAAAGATTATTTATTTACTTTATATCAAATTCAATATCGCTTGGAAAGGTTTTTAGTGTATTAGCGACCAGTGATTACCAAAGTTGGTGTATGTATAGCAAACAGTGTGTCTTTTAAAAACGAATAATTTGTGTAAAATTAATTAATTCGATTGCATTTGATAACAAATATACAGTTCGCAGACATAAATAAATAAAAGGCATGCTACTATCAAATTATAGTGGGTATGGATGGACAACAATAGTTGTATGATATGAAAATCCGTTTATAATACTAGTTAGAGAAGCTATATAGTTTAAGATAAACTTACACTTGTAAATTTCATTGGACCAAATTCGCGTGCTTGGACACGATCCGGTGGACACATTACAGGGAACTGTGTCAAGAGTGTTGGCCCCGGTGTTGTATACTGGACAGTAGTCTATGGAAATAACAGTAACGCTATAATTAAAATATATTCATGTCATTGACTAATACGTTATCATATAAATATTTTAACACACAATATGTACTTTACTAAAATAGCAATACACGTTTTCAGCATTATTTTTTATTTTGCACTTTTTGAACGATATATTTTAATCCCCACAAAGCCACAGGGGACCCCCAAGTCATGTTCTATATATTCATAGTAATTTAATCTTGGGCAGTCATGTTTACAATCCCGGCCAAGTCATGATCGGCCACACGGGATCCCCAATTCATGTTCTATATATTCATAGTAATTCAATCTTGGGCGGTCATGTTTACAATCCCGGCCAAGTTCATGATCGGCCACACGGGACTCCCAAGTCATGTTCTATATATTCATAGTAATTCAATCTTGGGCGGTCATGTTCTATATATTCATAGTAATTCAATCTTGGGCAGTCATAATTACATTCCCGGCCAAGTCATGATCGGCCACACGGGACTCCCAAGTCATGTTCTATATAATCATGGTAATTCAATCGGTCATGTCATGATTGCAACTCTGACCAAGTCAGGTTTGATAACATAACATGGCCTTCTTATCTTTGCCGGTCATGATTGACAACCCTGGCCTAGTCAAGATATATCCCATGTTTTACATCTTGACTAGGCCATGATTTTCTATCCCAATATTGCATTGGCCAAGATACATTACTTCCAAACCCAGTCAAGATTTACTTCCCAAGATTTTATAGGATCGAGATTCGACCAAGATAGCATTGCGCCAAGATGCATTACTTCCAAACGCGGCCAAGATTCACTTCCCAAGATTTCAAAAGATAAAGATTTATTTCCCAAGATTTCAAAAGATCAAGACTAACTTGCTAAGATTTGAAGTGATCGAGACTCGGCCAAGAATTTTTAGTATGCAGATGCGCGACATTATGAATATCAGCCAGCTCGAAAGTGCGGTGTGATCAGCTGGACTTGGCTATAGACATAATTAGTCAGGAGTCATTGTTGTTCGATGTAAGTACACATTACGTTATTTTAATTTCTTTCTTTTCTCTTATAATATGAAGCCAAGTCTCTTATCATCGAGGAAATTCGAGTAAAATCTTCACCAAGCAATAAATGTTATTTTATGATCTCGATTTCTCTTAAATTTCTTAATTTTATCTATACATTTATTAACATATAGCTATAATTGATAAATTTATTTTAATTGCTTTAATTTCCCTTCTCTTATAAAATGAAGCAAGTAGAATAATCGAGGAAACTCGAGTGAAATGTGCACTAAGTAATAAGTGTCATTTATAATCTTGGTTTCTTTTTAATTTCATTCTTTGGCATCATTATTGGATGGTGACTGACATATGTCACCAATTTCTGAGGATCTTGATACAATGTATTAAAAGTTTTCTATTCAATTGTTAGTGTGGAAAAATATGTACACTGTATGTTGTAACATTAGTTCATTAACTTCATTAAGAATCAATTTGTTTCCCTGAAACATTCAATTAAAATATTATGTATTATATTATGTGTAGGTCACAGCGATGTACTGAATTGACCATGATGCTGCAGATACTTGGATTGGGCATGAATTTATAGGCAAGTGCATTTTAATTTGTTATTCCAGCAAGCAGTTTACTATGCATTGCTTCGAGGTGCAACCCCCTCTCTCTCTCTCTCTCTCTCTCTCTCTCTCTCTCTCTCTCTCTCTGATTTCCCAAACTAGATGAACAACAGAATACTCATAAAAACAATTTCATGAATGTTAATAGTGCTTAATTTTTACTCACTAGCAAATAAAATTTAATTTGTATGTTCTGTATATTACATGTTTAAATAAAAAGCATTCTGAACATTAATCATCAAGAGTTTTCATAAAGACATGTTGAAGATACATGTGTGTTTCTTTTGTATGTTTTGTTTTTTCGTGTATTTTATAATATTATACTCTCATTATTTCAGCATCCTGTTTTGTGTGGAGTGTAAGGCCAAGGGGTTTGATTGAGGTCAGTTCTACATCTGCGATACCCAGCTTAAAAAAGAAAAGTATGTAAAACAATGGTGTCATTTAACTAAAAATTATGAGCTGTTGTGCAGGTATTCTGTTTTGACATGTTCATCAGTCACTGACAATTCAGTCAGTCCTGTGCTTTTGTCCCAGAATTTCACAAAACTATCTTTGTAAACTGCATGTGTATATGTATAAGAACACAATTTGTAGATGAGTATATTTACAGAAAATTGAGATTCAGTTTTTTCTGGAACTTTGCTTCTTATAATCTTGGTCATTACTTAATTATACTTTTGAAACAGTTTGTCTGTGCAACTTCTTTAAAACTATGATTTACTGGTAATAGAATTTTAAATTTATGAAAACTGAAAATTGTAGTTGTTTAAGACAAAAGTATAGCTGCATACATGTATGCCTGTTTGCAGGAGATTTTTGTTTGCAATGTCCTATATTTTTTATTATTTTGTGTACTTATACAATTAACAAAGGAAAAATACTTTCATCATTCTATTGTGATATATGGTACCTGTTTTAAATGCCGAGATTTTTACCTATATATATTATACATGTTTTCAATGTTTTGTGTACAACATTATTATCCAGCAAATGGACATCAATGGCTATTTTCCTCCTGCATATCATTTGGGCCGACAATTTATCCATATCAAAGTTTCACTTGCATTGATTCTCTGATGCAAAAGCTGTTGATCTTGAACCAGATTTTCTGTACATTTGTTATGGGGTACGTTAATCCTTTAAACTTTTTAAGTCACCTGAGTCATTCAGTGGACCTATATTGCTATCATTCTTTGTTTGTCGTCATCTGTCAACAGTTTTACATTCTTGAAAACTACTAGACCAATTGTACCATTTTTGGTTTGAAGCATCTCTAGGATAGGAGTAATCTAAATTATGGCAGGGCTAAATATGCAAAAAAAACCAAAATTTTCAAAAATTTATTCGCTACTCCCACACATATGGGAAAAAAATTAAATGTATGGTTATGATGTCCACTAACCCCTTTACCAAAAATTGTGAAGTTCATTACCCTTGGATCAGGGGGGTAAGGGATTCAGGCCCTATGGTGGGGCCAATTTGACCATATAATGAAACATGTACAATTTAATCTTAGAAAATATTCCTCTGTAATTCCATATAAAATTTAGAAAACTAAATGAATGATTATAATGTCTCATGAAGCTCTTTACCTAAATTGGGAAATTCATGACTCCTGTGTCAGAGGTTCAGGCTCTAGGGCGGGGCAAATATGGCCAAATAGTCTAAATATACAACGTTTTATAATTTCACCTGTATTTCACAACAGGGGAGATAAACTACGGTAAATGCATTGTTATTTTGTACATATTGCCCTCTTCTTAAATTTTGAAATTCATTGCCTATAGATTTTTATTGGACGGAGCGGCCATATTAAGGTGAACATTTTTTTTGTACATATAATTGGATTGAGTCACTCTCATGAAACCTATCACAATTGGTCAAGCATCTTCCAGTTACAATTTAACATGTTTAATTTCATCTTAAAAACTACAATGTAAATTTTTGCTTGTTAATACATGTCCTAAAAAAATATGTATGCTATCGTAGGAAATCTACTTTAATTTTCTATGTATTTCATGCTTGTACGTAGAAAATGTTTGCATGTGGTGTGCATTTTAATGAAACTGTGAATATAATTATAAAAGATTGACCTATATGGGCTTGCAGGTCTTACTTGACAAACATAACCAGTACAACTTTTGGCTCATGCAGTTCAGGTATAGATAATCTGAGATTACAAATCTCCCCCCCCCTCCCCCCTCAATTTTATGAATTGATGTTTGCAAAAATTAAATAATTTAACCAGAGGTAACAAAGGAGCCTCAGATTGAGGTTTAGACTTAACAATGAAGCTTAAAATGCAAAATGAGTCTCCCTGACAAGTTTGTCATTAGGGCTGTAGTACTCGAGTGACCGTCAAGGCCTGTGGGCTTCTTGTTGTGAAAACATAAAAAAAAAATACAGTGAACAAATTATTTGGAAATTATTTTCTATCATTAGAGTCAAGCAAGAGTTGAAGTATCAAGATCTGGCAGACGACATCCGCAGCAAAGGATGGAGTGCATGGGTTTTCCCAGTGGAGATTTGCTGCAGAGGATTCCCAGCCCAGTCAACGTGGAGAGCAATGACAACCCTTGGAATTAAGGGAAAAGAAAGAAAAGCTGGAATACAGACACTGTCAACAACAGCGGAGAAGTCATCATGCTGGTTATGGTGGAGAAGAGCAGTGCAGAGCTGGAACCCATCTACAGACGGGCAAGGATTTGGCCAATCATTGCTGACTCACCACCTTGAGGACGTTCCAGTGATAGGAGTCGAAACGACCGACGACGGGTGGACCTGGCTAACGACGTCGTTAGATTTAGGATTGAACTCACTGTTTTAGGTATATCTATCATTAGACTCTCCTCCTTTTCAATATATCTGGTTGTGCACTCTTATTATCTTCACGTTTTTCACCAAAATTTCAGATTTTATTGTCCTCATTGGAAGATATCAGGTAGGGGAGGAGATCAATTGTCTTTTCCAGTATAATATGTTTAAGGATCCTCAACACTTCTACTTTTTCATGACACAACATGGCGATTCAAACACATTGTGAAACAGTTTATATCGCCAAAATTTGGTCTCCATCTCTGTGACGCATTAGATGTTGCCTCGAAGTAACGACACACAGGTCATGAGTTCGAATACTGTAGGGATTTTTATTTTCATAAATAGCGGTAAAATTTTAAAAGTTTATTTTTTTTCACCCCAAATTGATTTTTTTCCTGTCATACTGAAGGCAAACACATCCCAGAATCCATATCCAAGTTATTTAGAATAATGGGCTTGTATGCAGAAGTTTTCCCATGTGTGTGGAGGACTCTTAAGACTGGGAATATGCATTAAGTGATTTGTAATTGCAAAATTATTTATACATGTTTGTTCATACACCTTATTAGATACAACCTGCAAATTTAATATTAAAAAGTTACTCTTTGCCATCAAGTTTTAGTATAAAATTCTCTTTCAGTGCTTTGATGTAGATGACACCTTGGTGATGATTTGAAAAGTAGACCTGCCTACTCCAGTACATTACAGTGTATTGGAAGTATTAAATGTCACAAATATAAAAATAAAAAATAAAACTATACACTGTATGTTGATTTTTAGCTCACCAGGGCGAAGTCGGGGTAACCTAATTGTATGCATGTTATAACCCTGGTTGGTGTTTGCGGACCTTATAAAGTTTTTGGAGCAGGTCCGGTATCTAAGTTATCACTTGTCCTATCTTCACCAATTCACCGGATGGTGCATTTAGACCTACTTATGGACTTGAAAGACTTTGATGCTGAATCTGGGCCGTGAATATCGCATGCCAGAGGAGGTTAAGGCTCTTTTGTTGTTATATCTGTAAGAAGATTTTTCTCTATTCCTATCACCCACCCCCCCCGCCACCCCCCCCACCTCCCCCCGTCTTTGAGGCCCCATTTTTCTATAGGGAATCATGGTTTGATCAAACTTTATTCTGCACAACCCATGCTTTCACACAAGTTACTGCTTTTTGGACTGAAAACTTTCCAAGAATATTTTTCTCTATATATTCCTATGTAAAAATTCATCCCCCTATTGTGGCCCAACACTACCCATGGGGACCATGATTTAAACAAACTTGAATCTACACTACCTGAGGATGCTTCCATACAAGTTACAGCTTTTCTGACCAAATAGTTTTTGAGAAGAAGATTTTTAAAGATTTTCTCTATATATTCCTATGTAAAAATGCATTCCCCATTGTGGCGCCACCCTATCCCAGTGGCCATGATTTAAACAAACCTGAATCTACACTATCTGAGGATGCTCTCACTCCAAGTTGAGCTTGTCTGGCCTAAAAGTTTTTGAGAAGAAGATTTTAAAAGATTTTCTCTATATACTGTATACAGGGTTATTTTTGCCTCGAGTAATTTTCGCCCTTCTACACTTGCAAACAGGTTTGCCTCGTCTTGAATTCGCCCAGACATAGTTGTGTTTTAAAAGAGATAGTTTGACACGTCGGAATTTGCCTAATCTTAAATTCATCCGCTGACAACGAGGGCGAAAGGGGCGAAAATAAAACGGGGGCGAATATTTCCCTGTATATAGTATTCCTATGTATAAATTCATCCCCCATTGTGGCCCCACCCTACCCCCGGGGACCATGATTTGAAAAAACTTGAATTTACACTTTCTGAGGATGCTTCCATACAAGTTACAGCTTTTCTGACCTAATAGTTTTTAAGAAGAAGATTTTTAAAGATTTTCTCTATATATTCCTTTTTTAAAAATCAATCCCCCCATTAAGGCCCCACCCTACCCCCGGGGACCAAGATTTGAACAAACTTGAATCTACACTACCTGAGGATGCCTCCACACAAGTTTAAGTTTTCCTGGCCTAATAGCTTTTTCAGAAGAAGATTTTTAATGATTTTCTTTATATATTCCTATGTAAAATATCATCCCCTATTGTGGCCCAACCCTACCCCCGGGGACCATGATTTAAATAAATTTGAATCTACACTACCTGAGGATGCTTCCATACAAGTTACAGCTTTTCTGGCCTAATAGTTTTTGAGAAGAAGATTTTTGAAAAATACCACCAAATTTTCAATAATTCTAAATTATCTCCCCTTTAAAGAGGGTGTGACCCTTCATTTGAACAAACTTGAATCCCCTTCACCCACCCAGTGATGCTTTGTGCCAAGTTTGGTTGAAATCTGCCCAGTGGTTCTGGAGAAGAGGATGAAAATGTGAAAAGTTTACAATGACAACGCCAAAGCCATACAACGGACAAATTTTGATCAGAAAAGCTCACTTGAGCTTTCAGCTCAGGTGAGCTAAAAAGGTAGCAGAAGAAGGAGCACATTTTATATTTACTAGATTTATCATAAATAGTGGTCAACTGAATTGCCTCAAAAATAAAAATACCTACTATTCAATACTAAATGCTTAAATCTGGTAATCTTTGATTCAGTTATTTAGATGTTCTAGTGTCTTTGTCTCTGATAAACTACCAGTCAAATGTTGGTTTTCTTTTTTTAATAAATTCATTACCGGCAAATTGCCTAAAATGGGTGTGTTTAACAGCATTGCCTTGTTACTTTGCATTGCGTGGTCATACATGAGGTCATACTCTGCATTACTTGAAAGATAATATAATAATGTAAAATGAATCAGATGTACACTGTCATATTTATGACAATTGAGACCATTGTTTTACATACATTTCTTTTTTAAGCTGGGTGTTGCAGATGTAGATCTAGCCTCAATCGAACCCCTTGGCCTTACACTGCACACAAAACAGGATGCTGAAATATTGAATGTATAATACATGTATTATAAAATACATGGAAAAAGAAAACATACAAAAGAAACCATACCTTCAACATATCTTTATGAAAACTCTTGATGATAAAAGTTCAGTATGCTTTCTTTTTAAACATGTGCAGAATATTTACAACATAGTTCATACAAATTAAATTTTATTTGCTATTGATCGAGTTACAATTGAGGACTATTAACATTCAAATCGTTGTAATGAGTATTCTGTTGTTCATCTAGTTTGGGAAAAGGGAGAGAGAGAGAGAGAGAGAGAGAGAGAGAGAGAGAGAGAGAG
>WFKH01011801.1:58032489-58045998 GCA_016163765.1 Magallana hongkongensis | reverse complement strand
GAGCTGGTGGGTGACATAACTGTAGAAGAAGAAGCAGAAACAAGATTCATTGCATACTCATCAAAAGGCGCAAAAACAGAAGCCACAGGGAAAGCAACATTCTCTTGTGGAACGCCAGCCGTCTCAGATGGAACAGCCACTTCATTCCTCACGGATGAAACACTGGTGGATGCAGGTGGAACAACGACACTCACCGCAGGAACACAGGTGGTTGCGGATGAAAAAGCATGGCTCTTTACTGGAGGAAGATCACTCACTGTAGGACTGGACCGCACAACTTTCCCGGGTGGCTCGAATGTCACTGGCTCATCATCGAACCCATACAAGTTTACTAAAGATGGACTCCCGTGCAGCGATATTGACAGTGAGGGGCTCCTTAGAGGTGAGATGTCATTGGTGCAATTGCTATTTCTGGTTGTTTGTCCCATTTCTTTACATGATTGTTTTCTCGTAGATAACTGTTTTGTGGAATGCTGTTTTGCCTTTGGTGACGGGTACCTGGAAATTTTCCGAGGTTTATAGAGGAGAGTTGGACTGGTGGAACTTCGTTTTTCTTTTCTCGAATGGATAGTGTAACACACCTTGGTTCCTGGATGTCGTTGATCAAAATGACGTGTCATCAGGTACTTACGGGAACTTGGGAGATCATAACTGCATGTGTTGCATCTAATTATATCTCCGTGGACATCTTGGTGGTGGCGAATCATCTGTTTACGTGATGGATACGATTTATCACAAATTTGACAATCCCACCTGCAATCGATAAAATTAGTTTTGGTAATTGACCTGTCTGCATGTATAATCATAGTCTAGTTTAAAAATAATCTTCATTCAGAAACTATATCTTATGTTTTTGCATGTCTCTTGTTAAATTTCAGATAATCAATAACAGTTGGCTGCCAGTCTGGTGGGGACTCAAGAGATTGAACCTAGATCAGGTACAAGGCCAGGAACAGGGTCAGGATTTACTTTTTCCCATAAGGAAAGAGATTTTAAAATTACTGCATTTTTATATCAGAATTTATTGCTGCTGCTCTGTCTGTCATACTTCAGTTCCTCTTCTCTTTTTCTTCTATCCGGCTAAAAATAGAAATATCTCTTCGAATACCTTAATTTATCATTTGGGTTGATCAGGCCCACTGGATAAATTAATTTCAACAGAGTGACATGTAGCCTCATGCACTCTAACCCATTGAAATAGTACAATATTATCAGACCCTTACACTCTGACCTATATTTTCATGTACTATCCCACAAATTCAATAATAACAACAACAACAAAAAGAGAAACAGCATTCACTTTTATTCCCGCATACCGGAACTGAATTTTATGAGAGACCAGCTTACTGAGGTTTATACCATTTTGCTGTTCTTCTGCCATTGTATGGTAGAAGACGATCTATATGATATATTTTTGCAACTGAGTTCCTTGACCGTTTTATCAGATATGTTAAATCGTCAATTTTCTTCATGACTACATATGGTCCTTTCCATCTGTAGGATAACTTCTGGCATACCCCCACTTTTCTTGAAGTATCATGAAGCCATACTGCCTGTCCTTCTTTGTAACACTTTTTCTTTGCTCCAATGTCATAATGTTTCTTTTGGTACAATGTGCTTCGTTTTAAATTCTCCCTCCCCAGTTTATGAATTTGGTGTAGTTTCTTTTTCAGGGTTGTAACATAATTTTCTCCATCCACATCACCAGCATTGCTATTCACAGGTTCTGGTATAACAGCTCTGAGAGGAATGGTAATTTCCCGACCTAGCATCATTGCATTTGGCGTTTGCCCAGTGCTAGAATGTACTGATGAACGGTGAGCCATTAATACTTGCGGAAGGAAGACATCCCATTGATCTTGATTTTTGTGACAGAATGTTGATAACATATCACCCAAGGTTCTGTTAAATCTTTCGACATTCCCATTTGATTGTGGATGATAACTTGTTGTTCTTGTTTTCTGAATTTGAAAAAGACTGCACATTTCCTGGAAGAGTTTAGATTCAAAATGTCTACCCTGGTCGGAATGGATTTGTAAAGGGGCTCCAAAATGACAAACAATTGTATCAACAAATGCTCTGGCAATAGTAGTTGCTTCTTGGTTTGGAAGGGCAACTGCCTCTGTCCATTTTGTTAAACAGTCTACCATAACTAGAACATACTTGTTTCCTTTTCGAGTTAATGGTAAGGGACCAAGGATATCAACAGCAACTCTTTCCATTGGTTCTCCAACATGGTACGAGCCAAGTGGGGCATGATTTTTCTTTTTGGACTGTTTCCGGGCTGCACAATTGTCACAAGACAGACAGTAATCTATTACACAATCTTTCATTGATGGCCAGTAAAATCCTTGCTTGAGCCTCTCTAATGTCTTTTCAGTTCCAAGATGTCCAGCAGAGGGAATATCATGATGATAATGAAGAACTTCTTGCTGCAATAAATTGGGAACAATCAACTGATTCCAGGATGAAATACAATCATCATCTTCCCATCTACGGTAGAGAATGCCAGACACAATACTTAATCTGTCCCACTGTCGCCATAATGTTTTTAGGCTGGCAGACTTGTTGGATATAGTTTGCCAAGGAGGTCTGGAACCTTCCTCTTTTGCAACTGAAATTGGACCAACATTAGGATCTTCCAACTGTTTTTGCCTGATATCTGCTGGATTTCACCCATCTAACTGTGACTGCAATTCTCGCAATCCTGAATTCTGAAGCTCCTGAGCTGCTTGTCCTCTAGTAACTACTCTTACAATTATATCACTTTTGTTATGGGTAGGTGTTTGTTCCTGTACATCCTTATCCTGTCTTGCACAAACCTTGCAAGGATGCCTAGACAAAGCATCAGCATTGGTATGCTTCCTACCAGGACGATGAGTAATGGTGAGATTGTAATTACCTAATTCTTGGAGCCACCGTGCTAATTGTCCAGTAGGGTTCTTTAAATTCTTGACCCAACTTACTGCTGAGTTGTCAGTACGAAGAATTACTTCTTGGCCATACAGATATGAATGAAAATGTTTAAGAGCATTGACAACTGCTAAAAGTTCTTTCCTGGTTACACAATATGACTGCTCATACTTGTTCATACTTTTACTCATATAGGCGATGACATGTTCCTGACCATTTTGTTCCTGTGATAAGACGGCACCTGTTGCTAGATTTGAGGCATCTGTGTCAAGGATGAAGGATTTCCCAGGAAGAGGATATGCAAGAAGAGGAGATGACATCAGAGAGTTTTTAAGGGAATTGAATGCCTTTTGACAGTCCTCATTCCAAGTAAACTTAGAGTTTTTCTCACATAGTTTATGAAGGGGCCTGGCAATGTTAGCAAAACCTGAAACAAATCGCCTATAATAGGAACAAAGAGCTAAAAAGGATCTCACTTCTTTGACTGTCTTTGGCACAGGCCTGCTTCTGTTTTGTCTGGATCTGTGTGAACACCCTTATCAGACACAACATGACCAAGAAACTTCACTGATTTCTGAAATAAATTGCATTTTGATGGTTTTAACTTTAGATTAGCATTCTTTAATCTTTGAAAAATATGCTCTAATCTTTTCAGACACTCAGTAAAAGATGTTCCAGGCACAATAATGTCGTCCATATATAGCAAGCATTCCTCCCATTGTAGTCCCCGCAACACATCTTCTAGGAGCCGACTGAGAGTACTAGGACTATTGCACAGGCCAAAAGGCATTACTTTAAAATGGAAAAGGCCAAGACTTGTAGAGAAGGCAGTCTTTTCCTTATGCTCCTCTGCCATTCCTATCTGCCAGAATCCTGAGTTGAGGTCCATGGAGCTAAACCACTTGGAGTTAGCCAAGGCATCCAAACAATCATCCACTCGAGGGAGAGGGTAGGCATCCTTTATAGTCACATTATTCAGTTTCCTGTAGTCCACGCAAAATCTTCTTGAACCATCTTTCTTTGGGACAAGGAATATTGCACTGGACTAAGCACTCCGAGATGGCTCGATTATACCATTGTCCAGCATTTTCTGAACTTCCTCTTGTTCTGTTTTCTTTTTACCTATGGGAAGCCTCCAAGGTTGAGTTCTGATAGGGGCTGCATTTCCCGTTTCGATCCTATGCTCTACTCTATGAGTTCTGCCAATATCTTGATTATTCTTTGAAAAGACATCCTGGTACTGCCATAGTAAATCTTTCAGCTCTTCTTTCTCTACCTCTGTCAAGTGCCCAGAACTCCTACAGAACAGATCTTCCAGATGTTTTGGAAATTCCTTGCCATCCTTTTCTGGTTCCTTTATTATTGCACATCTCTGAGTCTCCTGAATTTCCTCTACCAAAGATCTACAAGTACCAAGATTAGTGTTTGGATACAACTTTATTTCTTCATTACAATAATTTACAATATTTGCTGCATGACAGTTTGATTTAGAGTCAATAACTCCAGGAGTTAATGTTATGCCTTTCTTCTCCATCAGTTTGATGGATGGTTCCATAAGGGCTGTGTTGGAAAGACGATGAGCATTTGGGATGTCAACTGGAATCATCATTTGAGAACAGGCAGGAATTGTGACGGCTTCACTAACGTGCACTCTGCAGACCATTGCAGCTTGACCTCCTGTCCAACAGTCTATTGTATCATCACCTATGGATATTTGTAGATTTTGAAAGTCAATTTTGTGAACATATCTCAATAAGAAATCTTGACCTAAAATAGCATCTTGTGAAATGTCACACACAAGGGCTGGGATCATGTACGTGTCCTCTTTCAACTTTATACCTAGATCCATACTTCCATGGATCGTCAGATTGTTGCCATTCACATCCCTCAGGCTACGTGATACCGCACTCAGTGGAAAGTCTTTGGTCTGGAGAGATTGATGAAGCTTGGCTGAAATCAGTGTTGATGTAGACCCACTGTCAACCAGGAATGTAACCACTTTACCCCCAATAGACCCTTCTACATAAACCCCGTTATCCCATATACCTAAGCTTTTGCTAGATAATCCCAGTCGCACATCAGCAAGCTCTTGTCTATCCACCACAGGCCCTTTTCCTTCCATCCCCTCATGGCCTACTGAGAGGATGATCTCCCGTTTCCCTGGGAACCTTCCTGATATCTTGGTGCTTGGTATGCTCTTTGAGGAGGAGGCAGATATCTGTGGTCATTTCTCATGTTTGGACCCCTTCTATTCCTTGGGCAGTCCCTATAGAAATGGTCTGGCTGCTTACATAAGAAACAGGTTCTATCATTTGAGGATTTATTCTTCTCCAGTTTTTCAATTATTTCAATCAACTCATTAAACATTTTCCGAATTTCATTTTCTGTAGCTGCTGATGTAGTTTCCTGGGTAACTGCTCGGATATTTGGCTTCTTCAGAGTTTGGTCCCCCAGTATTCCCTCGAACCTCTCTATTATGTCTACTGCATCTGATACTGTTTTGCAGTTCCTGTCAATGCACCTGCATTTCATTTCCAGCGTGATTGTCTTATAGAGTTGGTTCAAGGCCAAAGCCTCTTGAGCTACCGAGCCTAAGCCGACATATGCCCTTTGAGCCATTTGTCTTAGATCATCCCCCAGTGCCGCTATAGATTCCCCAGGTTGCCTTTTCCTAGATTCAAATCGTGCAAGCCATCTATTTTGTTGTCTTTGACTACCGAATCTTTGGCTTAATTTCATTACAAGCAGGTCGTAATTCTGTTTTTCTGATGTTGTTAAACTCATAAAAAAATAAAATGTGCGTGCAGCACCTCTCAGACTAGCAGATAAAGCAAGAACTTTTTCTCTTTCATTCCAGTTACCTAGCTCAGCACAGACCTGGAAATGACACTGATACTCGTCCCAATCGTCGGTGCCATCGTATGTTTCTGGTTTCAAGGATGGTGGGCGTCTACTAGTGACATGTGAAAAAGGAGCCATTAATCTGTCAACATATTCACCTTCTTGCTCATCAATAACATCACCTTGGCCAACGTGAATGTCAGATTTTGAAATTTGTTCATCATGCTGCAGCTGCCCGTCATCATCTCTGGAGTCAAACTGTACCTCTAAATCTGGAGAGTCTGCCATGTTTACTTTGGGATTCTGCTGTGTTTTTAATTCAAAAATAAAATTAAACAGATTTATTTTATTTTTAGAACACGGGAACGTGAAGTTCGATCACTGGATCCTGTTGTCTTTCTTTCAGGATCCCACCGCTGCCACCAAAATTGTAACTTGCCCGAGGATCAAGTTAAACACGGTTTAAAAGTTATAGAAATTTAATTGTGATTAAACAGCAATATAATTATAAATATGAACTGGTATATCTCTTGGAACTCTTGGTTGGTAAATGATTAAAGCAGCAAATAAATATAACACGGGTGTATTTAAAAAAAGGGGTGGGGGATGTCGACTGGCACCCAACGTACGTATATAGATTTAGTAATTAATATTCCGTAAATGTTTGGTGTCTGTATAACTGTTTCCCAAACTTACATTTCAGTTCTGCTGGTTACTGCTTACTCTCTGTAGCCTACCGCTCGTTCTCTATCCCCGGCGGACTGACTCTCGATCTCTGGATCCGCCTGCTTTATATAGCCTTTTGTGTCACCAATGTAAATAATGACGTAGTACTCAACTGACGTCACACTTTTGGTGACTTTACCAAAATCGAGGTAACCGGAAGTATGGTTTTACCAAATTCGGACGAAACGAGATTAAATGTGAAAATTACGAGAAAATACGGGATGCCAGTGCTTTATAACAACATAGGGAGATAGGGAGATATATAAATAACCAAGCTATCGTTTACAGGTATGAATTGTTTACCGATTCAAAATAAGCGCTATTTTATTGACGTTTTCTTATTCACCAAATCACCAAACTGTAGAATCACCAACACGTGCAACAACAACATACCAATACGAATCAACAGCAATCACCATCACGTTGTTATATTATAACTAAGGTTTAATAAATATTAAACACCAATCATCTGCAACACAGGCTTTTACACAGCATTCAAGATTGCGCTATTTCGGTAAACACAAGGGAAATAATAAATAAGAACGATAACTCTAGACCTATATATTACATGCAACATATTAAACACGGTATTATTTTAATTATTTTATTCTATTATAAAAAAAATTCATGTTTTAAAAACGGGCGTCCATAACTAAAGAGAACTAAACACTTTTCATTTAACTCTTTCAGATATTTACCTGGATATATTTTATATTTAAAACAAACAATTAGTTCATTATCGATCGATTACATAATAGGCTGTGAGTATGCTTTCGTCGGCTATCATTTTTTTTGTTTGGGTAATAAGCCGTAATTTTAAAATAAGACAATTTTGAAAATAAGCCCCCAATTTTTCACCAACACTTAAAATAAGCCGCAGAAAGGGAATATTAAAGTTTGGATATTTCAGGCTATTTAGATTTTGCGGAGTAAACTATTAAAACGCCCTACCCTTTTTTCACGGTTTTCAAGCTATCTCCTCTTTGAAAGGGACCTGACCCTTCATTTAAACAAACTTGAAAGTAATTTCCTTAAGGATGCTTTGGTCCAAGCTTGGTTTAAATTGGCTAAGTGGTTCTGGAGAAGAAAATTTTCATAACACCTCAACCCATCTTCACCCTTTTATCTCTCCAGTGAAGGGGACCTGGTCCCTAT
Organism: Magallana hongkongensis; assembly: GCA_016163765.1. Lineage (NCBI taxonomy): Eukaryota > Metazoa > Mollusca > Bivalvia > Ostreida > Ostreidae > Magallana > Magallana hongkongensis. The sequence goes on along the minus strand of WFKH01011801.1, from coordinate 58,038,363 downwards.
CTTGAAAGCCCTTTCACCAAAAGATGATTTGTTCCAAATTTGGTTGAAATTAGCCAAGTGGCTCTAGAGAAGATGAAGATGTGAAAAGGTTTACGACAACAACGACAGACAACGGACAAAGGTTTCAAATTTATTAAGTCCGAAAACCATTAATTTCACAAATAACAAAAGTACAATTTAATCTAACAAAGGTCTTATCAGAATTCTCCTCACATTTTCACTAACACACTTTTCATCTTTAACAACTCCGCCTACTTTTACTTAAACTAATAGCACTTAATTATAAAAGAAATCTGCAACAGCAAGCAATAATTTTAGATCACATAGTGAAGACAGGAAACAATAATTTTAGTAATGACCAACTCAAATAAACATAACTCTTAATTTGAAAGCAATTAATATGAACAATGACATTGATGACTAGGATGAAAGATGTTAAAATGAAAACTACTACCATATGTGAGTGTCTTTCCCTTAGTTCAGATAATATAATTATTTTCTAATTACAAAGTTCAAAGAGCCAAAATTTAGATATATTAATAAATCATTTTACAAATTACAGTCCAGAATTTTGTCATTTTTAAACCCTATAACACATAAACAAGACACCTGGTGCGCTCGCCCAAACGGTCACATCGACAGTCTATGTAAGGAAATTTAAGGTAAGGTTTGCGGTTACAGGGAGATAACTCACAGATTTTAATTGTGACGTAACACCAACTACCCATAATTTCAGCTATGACGTCAAAGTTTATATGACGTCATAATAGATTTCAAGTTTTCTTTATTTCGTTGGGTTTTGTAGTTTCATTGAACAAATAACAGGACACAAGCATTAATAACAATTTCCACAAAAACGAAGTCCGCATCATATGGTTTTGAATAAAGTTTTAGAAACATCAGATTACACTCATATTGAGATACGTTTTTCCTGAAATCGATGGACTTGGAAAGGTTTCAAATAAGATGTTTTTGTTTCCATATTAGTAGTCCAAAATTAAGACTTTTGTTGCATTTTATTCTATTTTTAGATAATTCATGAAAAATTTATAAAAATGAATCATGATATAAATATAGTGACATTATTTTCGAACATTTTAAGCATAAATAACCCCCATAATAGTCACATATAAAATGTACATATTTTCACGAAATTATTTACATTTCATCATCATGAAATTTTGAAATCATGAACTTTGACCTTTTGTAGTTATAAAAAACGGGACCGGCAAAATCATTTGAATTTCATGAGGAAAAAGACTTCAGTATAGTGAACAAAATGGTATATAACTTTGGTACAATTCCTAAAAAATGCAAGCCGCAAACCTTACCTTAACAAGTTTAAAAAAAACCTAGTCAGTTTCTGACACAATCTTTGCACATTGTCAGTCTTGCTTCTGACTGACTATGGGCATCATCCATAGTCTGCATATTATACAGTTCACATCAAAACATGGCTGAGGCAAAATAATTCCCGAATTCCCCTTCGTTTTAAGGGGTTTTCCGCCAGCGACAGGGACTGTATTTTTTTATGAGATGAAAAACAACGTGTAAAATGCCGGATTTTCCCACTTTTGTAAAAATACGAGGTCACTTGAATTTTTGATGCCATTTGTTTCGGCAGGGGAGTGAAAAGGCTCGGACATGATTTTCAAGCACATGTGTAACTTTCATGTAAACAAACTCTCGTTCCTTTGTGGATGGTTGTGTGTTTTTTGCTACTAAATTGTTTAGGAACTATTGGTTTAAAAGTTGTAAAGAGAGATTTTGGCTGTGTGTTTTTGCTACTAAATTGTTTAGGAACTATTGTTTTAAAAGTTGTAAAGAGAGATTTTCCCAGAAGTTTGTTTTAAACTCGCTACCCGTGTCGAAAGTTGCGTAATTTTGGTAAGAATATATAGTAAAAATTAATAGTGGTGTGCACCCTATATGCAAGGAATCTATTTTTTTACACCCACAAAAATAAAATCTGCAAACACAGAAACATTTATTGTGGAATATATGTGGAAAGTTTTACAGAATTCTGTAACTATATCAAAAAGTTATGAGCGATTATTAAAACCATGGTGCTCGCGCTGGCCTCTGATTTATGAAAATATGTTAAAAGTTATACTGTATGTAATTTCAAGGCATGTTAACTTCGAATGATTTTTTTGTTTTAATTTGTTAAAATATGCATGTCTATTCACAAGACAATGCAAACTTGTTAATATCATGACGACCCGAGAATATATACATGTACAAGTTTAGGAAACCCTGCCTTTTGGGGGAGGGGTTGAAAAACTGCCGTTATATCATTGAATTTTAAAGAATTGGCGTGCGTTGTCATCTAAATTAGCATTGTCTGGTTCTATTGAATCTAATGTGGGTGCTGCATTAAAGCTAAATTCATATTTCACTTTAATATTGCCGTTTTAACGGCATAATTTAATAATGTCTGTATACCGTACAAGGGTCTAAATAACTCATTTTACACAAAATTCGTATTACATAGAAGGTTTTTTGCTTTACGACGATAAAGCAAAGTTTCTAGATAAGCTGCTCTATTTTTTCGGGGCAGTTTGGACGGTCCGATACACTATAATCGGGTCGCTGTTTGATGTTCTACGAAATTTCAGAGGAAATCTCGGCTAATTTTGTATGCACCATTGACAACAAAATAAGAGGTGCCGGTGTAATGATCGAAGAATAATGACCCCCGTAAAATAATGATTGGGGGACATTTTTCTACTTAAAAAAATGGCCCCCCTAGCTGTAGAATAATTGGATTTTTCTGAAGAAAAAAGACCCTGGGGTCATTTTTCTGCATGTTAGACATGAAGAGAAATGACCCCCCGTAGAAAAATGACCCCTACTGTAAACAAGAATAAATATGTGTTACTACGTTTAATTCTAAGATATTCAACGTTTAAATTACTTGAATTTTCACTCTGCTTAGATGATAACACTGAACTTTTATATAGGAAATCACTGTATATAGTTCTTCATATCAAAGACATACATTCACATAAAATGATTCGTCGACATAAGGCAGAAAAGTGCTAGCGTAGAAATCTTCTGTACTTGTTACTTTACCATGAATAATACTTAACAACAGTTTTATATAACTCTATTATTTATGCCCAGCCTGCTGAATTATATTTTGTCGCGATTTTACATTTGCATCCGCAACAAATAGCCAGGTCTACACGAGTGCGATCAGAAATCTGTGCAGATGTTGCATAACTCTTCCGTAATTAAAAAAAAAAAAAAAAAAAAAAAAAAAAACACTTTTAAATACACTATGTATGCATTCATTCTTTATTCACTGTAGGCTTTACAGCCCATCAGTATGTTTATACAATACATATATCATATAAATATGCAAGTGGAACAGGAGAATAGACTTAACTTATGGTAACAAATCATTTCGTAATTTTAAACTATTATTTATATACTTTCCAAGATTATTCATAATTTTGACATTTTCTGAGCTTAAAAGTTGCACAAGTTTGAACATTGAAGGTCTCCTCCAAAAATAAGGTTTAATATATACTTTACGAAAAATATCATACAAAGGACACACCAATAAAAAATGAAATTCATCTTCCACACAATTAATATTACAACATATACATTTTCTCTGATTTCTGGTGGTTCTGTTAAATCGACCAGTTTCAACAGCAAGAATATGAGAAGACAATCTAACTTTAGAAATGCATTTTTGAAACTTAGCAGGTATGGGTTTTGTAAGGTAGTATTGTAAGCAATGTTATGAAATAAGGTATCGATAAAAAGAACATTTACTGGAATTTTCAATACATGCAAAAATTTCTTGTTTTGCTTGGTCAAATATTCTTTGTTTGATAACACATAATGTACCTTCGTTGCATCTCTGTGCATTTCAAATTTCGTTAAAACCTAAATCAATCAAACAATTTTTAACATCAGACACCCAATTGATTTTCTTATGATTCTCAACATCATCAAACAATTTGTTATAACAATTTAACAAAATACAGTTGTTGGAATATATTAATTTACGCCAGTATTTGATTAATGCGAATTTTCTGTGGTAAAGCAAAGGAAACCTTCCCAGCTCTGCATAAACAGCTGCTGTACATGTAGATTTCTTAACACCCAATATATGTTTACAAAAATCTAAGTGTATTCTTTCAACATTTAAACTCGTTCGTATACCCCATATCTCGGATCCATAATTAACAATTGGACCTATCAAACAATCAAACAAAAATAACAAAGTTTTATGGTTTAGATACATGTTTTAGCCATTTTTCTTCAATAAGAACTTGCTTGCACAGCTAGTTGCTATTCAGCTTTCGAAAATTTCTTATTAAAATTGAAAACTATACCTAGATATGTAAAATTATTAACAATTTCTAGATTTTCGTTTCTGAAAACCCACTTTTCATCATTTTTGACCTTACCACCCTTCCGAAAAATCACGATTTTGGAATAATTACATTTTTTCTTAGAGGAGATCGTGTGGTAATTAACGGACAATTATCATGAAAGTGTTAATATAGTTGTTATAAAGTATAAGCAATAGTCATTGGTGAAAAAAATTGTCAATCATATTTTCGTGAAAATAACTGAGACAGCTAGCGAAGGAATATGATTATGAATACTTCTTATTAAAATTTCTCGGTGAAAACGAGGTTTAAAAACATTTTACGGTATGAAGATTGAGGAGTGATAGATAGCGCGACTGCCCATATCGATGAATAGTGAAATGCAATTTTAAATTTAAGTGTTTCCAATTAAATCTATTTGATAATGTTAAAATACAAGTTTGCAAAAGCACAATTTGTGATCACCGTGGAAGAACGTACTGAAGTATAGTATGTTACACTAAACAGAGTTCTTAATATTTCGATTTAAAGTGCCTCGACACACCAATATTTCATTTAATCATTGATCGACAAAGAATATTTTTTGAAATATGGTTTCACAAAACACAGACCAATTTTGCCTTGATGTGTTATTTATTTATCAATATAAATACATGCCAAAAATGGTCTGGTCAAGTTTTTTATTTTTTTTTATATAAAAAAATATTTATGAAAATTAAAATCGTTATTTTTGTACTAGTATATCTTTCAACTATTTGGACAAAATCTTAATAATAACAATTAGTCACTTAAAACAATGATATTTCACAAAGAAATTGAAATGAAAATGCAGATTATTAGAATCTTGCAAGTTGTCAAAATTGAATTAATCCCAGTAATAAATATAATAATCCCGATTAAAACTATTACAAATTAAAATTTAACAAAAATACTACAGTTTACTCTAAAAAAAAACATTATAAGATCAATCATTGAATAAGTCATTTTACAGCTGGACAACCTAGAGTTCTTACAAAATTGTAATAAATTCCAACTTTATATGATTTTATTCGAAATATGCTTCATTACAATCGGAATCGGTTCGAATTAAATATTTTCCTATTTGAAAAATTCAACGGACCTTTGATTTATTTACATCTAGATCAATAAATAAATTATCACATGATACAAATTTTACACAAAATTGTTTTTCGCAAATTTTTTGCATAATAGTATTGTTTCGCAAACCATCAACGTTTAAGGTGGTATGGGACACCTCCATGTTTTGACGTTTTGTTTATAGAAATAAACAATAAAATGAAGTGTAATTATATAAGCAGTGTCTTTCACAAAATTGTCACCTAACCGCGTAGCGCAGTTGGTTAAATCTGCAAGTCATGAGTTCGAATCCCGCTGGGGGTTTTACATTTTTTACCTCTCCAAATATCTTCAAAAGCTAATTTTTGGTTAAATATTGTAAAAATAGAAAATTATAGACCGGTATAAGTATTCTAATTACAATGTACGACAGATGTCCCATACC
>WFKH01011801.1:57980233-57998360 GCA_016163765.1 Magallana hongkongensis | reverse complement strand
CAGGGGCGAAGGCCCCGGAGGCTCATGGATTCTGACGATTTTTAACACTAAAAATCATCGCAGAAATTGAAAGGAATGCTCACTATTTAAGCATATTTTTAGGCAGTTAAAATTGTTTTGGTTATAGTTTATGCATAAAATAAAATCACAAAACTTATTAAAAGCTAAAATAAGAAAAAACTTTTGACGTTTGTTTTTGACCCACTCAAAGCTTTTATTCTTAAGTTCATTTTCACCTAGTTTATGGTAATGACTATCTCAATAAAGCTGCGATATTCTATGGGGGAAATTTAAAATGATGTGTAAAACTAAGTATTAGTTCAAATGCAAAATAAATCGTTGCTTTATTAGGTACATGCATTGTGTACTGTTTCTTTAATATGGTACTGTAAGACCACATTGCGTGTCTATATTTGGTACTTAAGACGTCTTTGTTTAGCACTGATAAATTTGTCGATGACCGCTGGGATGACCCACAAAGATTCCGGATAAAGTAGGATCGGGTGACGGAAACGGGTTGATGGAATAACTAAGTATGGACCTTAATACTTGAATTCTTTTTTTTTTTTCTTTTTTTCTTTTTTTTTATTTATTTTTTTACTGAGTTTCTTCCTTTTTTCCCCAAATGATGTGCATGCTCAGGCATATAAGCATACATGGTAGCTACGCCACTGCACTCGTTAGCTTAACGGGAAATACGGCAACTAAATACTGCGGTGTTATATTCCAGTAAAAAAGAGAAATTACATGTCTGGAACATTTTATGTGGCTCACTAACCTTAAAAAGATTTTATAAGAAAGGAAATGAAAACAATTTATTTACGATATACAGGGTGATCAATAAATTCTGATATCATTATAAAACTTGAAATTCTTACCCGATGAGATAAACTGTTAAATAAGGTATCATTCTAAGTTCATCCCCAGTGGCTAATTTTTTTTATCATTTGTAATGAACGGGAAAAATCTACTTGAAAAAGAAGCAAAAACGTCATATAATTGGTGTTGGGGTTTTCATGGTGCTTTATCTTTACCACATGGCTACAAAAACGAGCTACTGTACTTTGAGACTCGTTCACTTTAAACCGTAATCCGTTCTGTGATGAACTGTTTTTTGAAGAAATAAAAAATCTTTTTAGAGTTGTAGGGTAGTAAAGAATTAAAGATCGGAGAAAAGTAGAGTTCACTATACAGGCTTATATAGTGAAAGAAGAACTATATATATAAGGACAACTATGGACAACAAGGAATATCTCTGTTTCGTCCAGGTTCTGTGAATGATCATTTTGGAAAAAAAAGCTGAATATGTTAGCAAGAATTGTATTCAATGATATCTGAAATAACATAATTGTGAATAATAGTAATTCAAGGCATGAAAAATGTACCCTAAATACATCAAGAATGGTCGTATGGTTTGAAAAAAATTAAAGAAACTTTCATTCTCTTTAGGACTTAGCCCAGATGGTGACTTACTGCTGCGTTACTCATAACCCTGGTGTAAATCTGGGGGTGGGGATCTTTCATTTGATGTTATTAAATGATAAAGAAAATAAATAAAACCTTAAAATCTTAACTATTAAAGCTGGTATTTGAAAGAAATTTGGAGAGGAACCAAACAGAAGTGGAAAACAGGATGCGATGGCAATTTGTCATGAAAACTATATATTTGTACCTGCAAACGAAAAAAATCAAATAAACCATAGGACGTAATTTTGCTATTTATTTAATTTCCCTGCTCTGCTATGTAAGGCATGCAAACGGCACTTAACCTACATAGTATAAAACTGTACTTCTTGTTTTTTCATACGATATGTTTCACTGAATTCAAAGTTGTTCTTTTAAACTGTAATTGGCATTCAAAACAGTATCAGAATTTTTGAATCAACCTGTTTCTACTGTGTATGAAAATACATTTTTGTTAAAGTTTCAGCATTTGTATACATTTTCACCGAGTTGTGACCCCCTAACGGAATATTTTTCTACCCCAAATCGAAGTTAGAATTTTCTTCGCTTCACTTTTGCCAACAAGTCACGAGTCACTAGTGTTTTTTGAAGTTAATTTAATATAATGCAGGCGGAAGCTATATTTAAGATTGTATTGACTTTAAGCAATATTATCGATGATATACTGTGATAAAAATATTTTATTTCCTTTAAGTATTAAGTCACAAATAAGATTTCGAATAGTAGAGGTAAGAGGTTTATGCTGATTGAATATCAGCGAATTTATCAAAAGGAAAGCTATAAGGAAGTAAATGGAAGTTGTAGTCTATTGAAACATTAAAAAATAAGAGCTTGTTAAATGTTCCTGCTTATATAGGACACTTTTAAAGCAACAAAATGAAAAATCAAACACGAGGCCGACGGGCCAAATAACTCACTTGAGAAACAGTTGTATTTTTTTCTAATGTGTTATATAAAACTCTGAACTCAAGGAGAATTGGGGGGGGGGGGGGAGGGGGTACAAACTTTGAAAACATGTTATTGGTATATATATTATATATGTATATCAGAAGGATTTCTAAGAAATATCACAGATTATTAGAATTACTTATTCAAAAAAAAAAAAAACTTTTTTCCTGATATCTTCTATGCTGTACTAAGCATTCATCTCGAGGCTCTATCTATTGATCGTTGTTCCTGTTAAAAAAGATTAAAACGATTTTCAAAATATCTACTTAGATCGAACTTTGCAACCCTTTCATCAGCATTATTATAGTTCCAGGGCGGGAGAGTCACAGTGTAAACAATTTAGAATCTATGTTCTTTCAGGTTTCTTTAAAAATTATATAACTGATAGTTTACAGAAGGATGGACACGAACGGACTGGTTGACAAAATGCGTTTGATCAGAAAATCTCACTAGACTCTTCGGTGCAGGTTAGCTAAAACCTTTATGGTTTCAAAGTTCATTTTCACCACGTGCATCATTTTTTTAAGTCCAAAAAGCATTTAACGATAACGTGCAAGGGTGTTGTAAAAGTACTTTAGGCACTGTTATACTAATTGTTAGAATATTGTTACAAGATTATGAAACATTATTATTATTTTTTGTTCTCTTAACTGTCGAATTATATGTAACATTACATCTGTAATTAATTTTGTTATGTTAATTAAGTCGGGAATATTATGCAAGATGTCTCCAAATAAATATGAATACAAATACGCGTTTGTATTGTTTGTACGTATGATTAACATGTAAACTCCATAGAAGCAATTTTAAATAATTTATGAAATAATCCAGCGTTTGATGGCAACATGTAAGAATAAAACAAAAGCAAGCAACTTCCATACAAGTAACGATGTCCATCTTCCAGCATTATGACATGTTCACAGACAAAATAAAGAAAAACCATTAAGTTCAATTATTGTCGCTAAATATAATTCGAAAACGCTAGTACACGCGTAACAATCACGAATGAGTGCATAAATTATGATTAATAGATAATTTAATTTTACAGTCTCTCAGTCCGATTTTTCGAAAAAAAAATTAATCTTTTAATAACGACAACACATGGATAGGTTGCGAGATCAGATTGATTATGCGTCACCAAAATTCACATGATTGTGCAATTGTACCTTACATCTAGAATGCTGTCATATTAACTTAAATAACTGCTGAGTTTAAGAGAAAATAAAATGGTTTACACATGTGTTGTTTTGATCTTTTTTTGTCATCTGGAACTTGAAATCTGAATTGACTTGAAATGAATTTGACATATTGATACAGTAATGTGATAAAGCATTTTTTCGTTTCGCCAGACTCTAGATCACGAGGAGTAATTTAAAAACAATTGAATAAGGAAGAGATCAAATGTCTTAATGGTCATCTGAGTATAATACAACATTGTTAAATATTCAGAGAATGATAATGTTTTAACAATATGACAATTCAAAACAATAGATTAAAGAATATACTTATGTTAAACAAAAGCAGGAAACAGAAGGTGATAAAATATCAAGAAAAAATATGAATGTGTTGTGCTTATAAATGATAAAACTAATTGTTTTGGAATGGATAATTATGACCGACAGTGTTATGAAGATTTCTTCTTTTCCATATACAAGGATAATAAATAAACCCATGTCCCTCCCCCAAGGGTAATAACTTTCACAATTTTGAGGCCATCACGCTCATCCCAATCAATTACGCGGTTAAAATATTAATACATATTTACTATATGGCCATGAGAGCCTCCATCCCAAAAGCACCAGAGTTACAGTATACTATCTTTAGGGCATGAGATTCACAGTTTTAGTAGGGTAGGTCCTATACTCATCCACATGATGCACTTACAGTTTGTAGTTTGTCCGTTATTAGGTAAGACTACACTGTATTTTTTAAAGTATAAATGCAGATTATGACCAATACTACCCCGCCCCCAAATAAAAACCCATAAAGAAGCATGACCCTGGGGCTTTAATTTTTTAATTTTCGCTGTAAGCTCCATTGTCATCCTAATCATCAAACCACGCATTTACATTATCTGCTTGATCTCCAATAGTAAATAAGACATTTAAATTATACCAGTCTACATGTATATCCCTAACAACACCAGTATCTATGATCCATTTAATTGATAAAAGCAGGTTGTGTGCGAGCTGATTATAGAAAATCTAAAGTCACTGGTTCTCGTTACTTCGTAAAAGATTCAATTTCCTCGTCCGTCAGCTTCGTAAGCTTCAGCAGCATGCCAAATGCGAGTGAAAATCTTTCCACTTAATCCAAACCTTAGAGAGTGTCTTACCGCAGAATTGTCACAATAAGTTGCCATCGCCAGAGAGAAAATAATTTTCTGTCGCCGGCCAGAGGGCAAGATAGAAAACGATATATTTCACAACATCCACTTAAGCCACATTGCGCAGTTTCCCAGCCAAAACAAGCTACATCCACCGCCACAGTCAATGTGGCAGACCATGGCCAGGTTTAAAACTTTACACGAAGTAGGATCAGCTATTTTGCACACGTCAATTAAGGAAATTGGCATTTTAAGTAGACCAGAGCTTGTCTCACCATCGATTGCCCCTTTCACAGTTGGTAGTCCCCTCCTATTTAGTGTTTATATCAACCCACCCTATCTAGAAGTTCGTTTAACCATTTTAAAGGCACATGTCCCGTGAAAAGTTTAGCAAACCATCTAAGATGGGAAATTTCTCGATATCTCTCTATCCTGTTGACATCTTTAATGACCTAGATTCGCAAAGGCAAATCCAAATCCGGAACGGCGCTATGTGTCTTGTCAAACATAAGTCCTGCACCTTCTTGTCCATCGAAAAATGGGCGTATACCTTTATATAATTACCAGCATTATGTTAGACAAATACAATACCAGAGCTCAGGAAATGTTACAGTACATGCGCAATATAAGAATGGCGGCTGACAAATCCGCCAACGGCTGGTTCAATTACGATGTTTCAGATCCACATTCGTCATGGGGTCTTAAACGCAGAGCTCTTGTTCATCCACATCAATAACAATTTCTCCATTCTATTTCAAACAAAACCCAAGACCACAATTCCAAATTCTCCCCCCCCCCCCACCCCCGAAAAAAAAGAGAAAAAAAAATTAAACCACTGTAATGACTACAGAGCAGGTAAATAATGTAAATATTACCCGAATCGCAGGCGTGCCATGTGGTGGAACACAACCCGCAGTCAGATGCAGGAACAAATACAAACAATTCTGACAAGGCGCTTAAACTCATTGAGAGAAATTCCCACTGATGTCTAAATTTGGTCAGATTATCTACAGGACTAAAATCAAAATTTTACCTTATTCATGGTTGTCCTCATGGTTTTTAATTGCAATATAGCAGCTCTAGGCGTTACAGAAAATCAAAGAATTTAAAAAGCGCAGTAGTATATCCTAACATTGTTCAACAAAATTAAATAAAGAACTTTTACCGCAAAGAGTGGGTGGGTGGCATTTGGATAACTATCTTTTCCATTCCTGCAAATTTCTCCACTTCGTCTCATATTCATCAACTATTTTTTCCAGGCAATCAATTTATTAACTTCTCTTTTAACACACAGGCATGTTCAATGCATTATTCTTCAGTGTACGACGCAGCAGCTATTATTTCAGCATAGGACCTGATAGGTTAGTCGCAAAGTCCGACACCATCTTATTCCGGTACGGATAACTGATTTTTAAATAATAATTGTCAGGGTTTAAATTCCAGAACAAATATAATTATTTTACAAATAATTTTAATAACTGAGATAAAAAAAAAACCTTTTAAATGTAATAGATCTAGTGAATCTAGGGATCCTGTGACAACAGCATGCATACACCCAGTAAAATAATAAATGTAAGAATGAGTAAGCTTACTTATCCCACGTTCCCATATAGCCTGTTAATGTTTCACATAATGGAGGAATGGTAAGCAATAAATACACAAACTAATTTAATAAAGGGGCAAATCTCCCCAAAAAATCATCACATCAAAACTTCCTGCAAATATGCTTAGGCCACACCAATTTAATATCTTGTTCTTCGGACAAATGACCTAAAAAAGTAGGGGCGGGCGAGCGATTTGATAATTATAATATTATTATTTTGATATGACATAATTTCCAGGCGGTACATAAAATAGGTGGAGCGAGCGATTATATATTTTTTTATTTTTTACATTTGTAGAGTAAAAAGGACTAAAAATCTATATAAAGTTAAATAATCATGTGAAATATCAAACATTAAATGATTTCCATCTATCTGCATTCAGTTACTGTAGATCAACAATAATTTACAACCTATTGACAGGTTTTTTTTCACTGAATTAAACTTTTGAAAATATTGTTTGTTACATACATGACTTTATATGATATTATATGTGATATAGAAAATAAGTGTAAATAAATATAGGATGAGAACAAACTATTTATTCAAAAGGCTTATAGATGTAGTTAGTCTTTCATGTTTGTGTGATCATAACTATAAATAATAATGACCAAAACATTGAACAAATTTACAATACAGAAAGTCTTTGACTGATTCACAATGAATACAAATAGGAGGAAGATAATGTCTCAGTGAAGCATTGAAGAAGCAGGTGTCCACATCTCAAGAGCAGGCTAAAGCTCATCTAACCATTAAAACCAAGCTTTGAATTCTTTGTTCCTGGAACAAGGGAAACACCAGAAGTGAAGTTAATCTTCCATCTTTATTTGTTGAAGAAGCTCCTCCTAAATGAAATATACCATATTTACAGTAGTTATAAATATCGTTACACAGAAACAATATAATCAAGTTGACATTGTTCATTATTTCATCTAATAATGATAAGTTCACAATATCACTTACTTGGTCTATTGTCAATTTTTGCTGTTGTAAATGTAATTGCCACATTCTTCGCACAGGACGATGTTCCAATCCTTTTGATTATTGCATAATTCTATATTTTGACAGCCAACTTCAATTTGAGAATTAGTATGACCTGTTGGCATCATTAGTATTCTACCAATAAACCTGTGTTGAAATTTAGATAAGATATAGTAAATGTACATGCGTATTGTCAATTCTAAGACCAAAAAACGCAATAAAAATAACGTACTAGTCATCTCTATAAAATTATTTCTATATTCCTCTGACTCAACCCCTGCTTTAAATTTTAGATGGTGTGTGTGTGTGTGTCTGCCCCACACGCAATGCAACAGTATGTAATAGAGGGGGTTAGAGCCAAAGGAATCTCAAAAAGTGTTATAATTTTGTATATACTTACATCCAAGCGTATCCAAAATCTTATTAACTCCAATGTCCGAATGTTTTGCTTCTATAAACTGAGCTGGTATATTGACCAATCCATGCTGTCATCCTCATTTCAATTACAAAGTCTCTCGAATAGTATAAATTAGTCGATAAGACATCGAAAGTCGTATTTATGGCAGTGCTTGTAGTGTTTTTCAACTTTGAGATTCGAAAACAGCGTATTTTATTCAAGATAATCAACGTTTATTCTCTTACTACTAAGGATTAGTAAATTTCCGGTGATTTCTAATCGCAAATGAGACCGAGAATATAAAGTAAAATAATTAATTGGAGCGGGAAACGGAACGAAATTTTCCGGACGCGGGAAATTTAAAATAATATTATTTTTGCACTTTTATTAAAATACGAGCGCGCGGGTCCGACGAACAAGAAATCTAATTGGTGTGGCCTTATCTATAATTTTGTCGTTAACAGCAACACAATTCTAACTTCAAAGGGCAGAAATTCCCGGAAAAAATAATGAAATCGGAATTTTCAGGCAATATGCGCATTTACACATTGTGTTCTGAATACATAAAAGTTTCATTAAAAGTCTATTCAAGAGTTTAATAGATGTTGCGCTAACAACTGTTCATTATTATGTTTAAAAATGGCAGAATTTTAAGTTCAAAAGGACTGAAATTCCCAGAAGAACAATGGAACCGAAAACTCCTGGTAACATGCACGTCTTAACATTGTATCTTAATACCTACAAAGTTTCGTGAAATTCAGTTGAGCGGTTTAAGAGGGGTTACGCTTAAAAAAATAAAAACAAAAAACCCAAAACAGACAGACTGACAAAATGACAGACTGACTGACTGGTCAAAATAATTTACCTTCGCAACTTTTTGTGTAGGGTAGAAAAATTTACGAGTACCTATATTCATTAAAGCAATATTAATGTCTGCTCTTTCTAAACAGGCATGATTTATCTTATGTATTATTATATATCAAATGTATTATATTACTATTGTGCATGATAAAGACCTGGTTACAAACTTTAAGGGTTCTGAAGCGATAAGAGGACATATCTATGATTTGGAAAAATAATTTTAAAGTTATTCTACATGTACTTCAATGTATTCTGTATACCATGTACGGCCAATTGTCTACCTCTTATTTGTACCATAGCTTGGCGTGTTTTCTGTTGTTAAAAATGTGGGTTATCTGTACATACTCCAAACTTGTTTAAAACTCTGCCCATTATCTCAGGTAAAAACAATATCAAGAAAGTTGTGTTCTTACATGTCCATGATACTGTTCACAGTAAGAGATTCCTCCAGATCAAAATTGCCAAAAACTAAACACGGATAACTGACTCAAACTAAGTTCGTCGAATAAATCTCAATTGTAGCTTGAGACAAAACAATATCGGCGATGGCTTTGACAGAATGGCTCTTTTTAATATTCTCTTCATGTGTGCAAACCAGTAGAGAAAAGCGTGTAAGGTGAAATAGGGGTATCCTGAAGAAAGGTTTTATAGAAAGTCAATCAGGTGATAGGAAAGCGTTTAAAAAATAAACTTGTTTTGTGGACAGAGTGAAGAGCGGCGGCCAATCGGATTTGACATTTATCATTCACGGTTTTGCGACATACATTTCTCAAATATTTTTTTTTTTTGCTTATTGATTGATTTATTAAAGTATATATATATGTACATGTTTATTCAGCCATTTTTAAAATCATACATGTATATTATTGATACAGAGTATCAAATAAAATTTTAAAAAGAGTAAATATAGCATCATCAATTTAAATCTCAACAGGAGCATTGCACAACTTCGGGTTCGTAAACCAAAACTTGTGTTAATAAGTTTAATTATTTGAAGCAAGATACTACACTGGCAACTTCGCCACATATGATTCACATATGTGAATCATATGTGGATCATATGATTTGTTTCATATGAGATCATAAAAAAAGGCATCATATGTGACAAATCATATGATCCACATATGTGGATCATATGTAGATCATATGTGAATGCCTTCACATGATTCAAATATGAAAATTTTAAGTCATTCACATATGAGAATCAGATGAACGGGGCATCATATGAATCTCATATGTAAATATTATGTGTGTTTGTTTATAGTTATTTTCATATGAGAGTCATATGAAAGGGGCATCATAAGAATTTCATATGAAACATTTTCTATTAAAATAAATATCAATGCACTCATTAAAAAATCAGCCATTTCTACTTCAGATGAAATTTTATCATATTCAAATAGTTTTAAATGTTAAATTTAAAAAAATATATATTCATGTGTCTTAAGAAACAACTAATTTAATGCAGTGTATATACATAAGCAAGAAAAAACCCAAACAAGTCAGTAGCTTTTGTCGATACATATATTCTACTTAATATAAATACACAATATTTCAAATATTTCAAACAAAAATATAGCAGTATATCAAGTTTACAAACGAATGGCATATTTAGCACATACTACATATCTGTTCTATTTTACATAATTATAAAATATAGATACAAAACCAACAAATGACCACACTCATAATATACATATGATACGCATATGAATGTGGATCATATGTATATTGCTTCATATGATCCACATATGAGTGTTAATATGATTCTCATATGACCTGCCACATATGATACACATATGATTTGATATACATATGATCCACATATGATTCTCTATGATCCTCATATGAAGGACAATACATATGTGGATCATATGTGGCGAAATTGCCTATGCTAGAAGTCGGAAAATGAATAAATATGAAATAAAAATATGCCATTGAACAGTCGATTTATTCCTAAGCCATGAATTTTTAAAAAATTACAGAATAATTAATGTTTGTCGCCAATAGAAAATCATTTTAGAAATTCACGGAGTACCTTTTGCATACAGTATATAAGACCAACACATTTACACCGTAATGTTTAAAGGCAAGTGCACTCTCGACAATTGTAATAAGATATAATGAATAATTGTAAACTATAGTACAAGTAACTTACCCCATATAATATTGTTGGTTATGTGCAGATACCAGATGGGCGTGGCATCTGCACATAACCAACAATATTATATGGGGTAACTGCTACGTTTTTTTAATGTAGAGATTTAAAAAACGCCTTAAATATTCATTCGTAATTTATTTCCTTATTACGGAGACTGTGACATAATATACTGTTTGTATATTAATATAATAGAAAGTTGATTAGTAAACACCTGAAGTAATGAGGATAAGGATTGACAAAATAGAACACCGAAAAGGAACGAACAAATGTACATAGCTTATTTGTTCATATTTGTAGAAGTGAATTTCCCCCTTTTATAGCCAGATTACCCCCACAAAAGGCGTACTATATAGTGAATTTTCCCCTTTTTTTCCTTTGCGGTCGGGTTTATGGCGGACCATTCATGGCAAAAAGTTGCCATGTATCTGAGGTGACATTAATTACTCCTAATTAAGGGTAATAAATACATAGCTACTCCCAGAAAACAACTGGCCAACTTGACTTATTTTGAATAGGGAGGGGTCAAGGAATCGGAAATATATTGCTTCCTTCACGCCAAATGTCATACGTTTGAAGTTAACCATTTATTCTCTTCGAGTAATTGATGTGAACAACACATTTCTTAGTCATACACATAAAGATAGTATTTTTGTTTACTGTCAATGCTCGATATAAACATTATTCATTTTAGATTGATATTGTTTCCATTGATCTCCTTTGATTCCTAAAACAGGTATTATATCGGTAAATGGATTAGGGGCAGAAAAAAATCTACTCTCTTAAATCCAGCCACGCAGATCTTCTCGTTTTGAAAAATTTAACCGATTTTCAAAATCGTAAGTTCCAAATACAATGAGAGTCATTCTTTTTATGACGTAATGTAGCAATCTATAGATATTTCCATTTACCTCTTTGACCACAAACTCCATCGGTATTAATGAGTCTAGAAACTCTCTACCCATGTCGTACATTATTGGTTCAGATTCATGCATTTCAATATCTGCGCATTGTATTTCAGCTCGAGAAAGATTGTTTGGTTCCAATGTTCTTGTATTACTGTTTCTTTTTTTAATGTGCAGTAAATCACGTAACATATCGTTTGAATCATTAAGATCTATCATCATTTCATTGAGACTTATATAAACCAACATAAGAAACTTCCAGTTATCTTTAGAATTGTACATTTTTTGAAGATAACACTTTAAATAATATTACAGACGATTACAGAATATCGCTGGACCAACGTTTTGAAATTCACAACACCTACAAAACAAGGCACATATTTCTGGGTATCCTAATGAATGACCGTTGCTTTTTAATGCTAGCTGTTCAACTTTTCTGATATCTTTTCCGGGACAAAGAGTATGAAATTGTGAAGACAGGATTTGAGTCCGATCTCCTTTTGTTAAACTCTTTGAAACATCTATAAACTTGATATCGCTTTCGCTGGACACAAGACGTTTAACATAATCAAAAACTGCTTTCATATTCTCACCAAGTGTCAAGATAATGAACTGCTTTGTCGCAAAGTGTGACATGTTTACATACAATTGCTGTATTTTTTCCCTTAATTGTTCCTTTTCTACGTCGGACATTTCATCATTAATAGCTTCGTCCAAGATAACAGGTTCTTTACCGACTTCGAATAGTAAAATGTCTCAGATTATTTTTGGTGGTGTTTGAGATACTTCAGTGTACACCTGTTTGGCTGTTGATGTTTTTCCAGATCCCCAATTTCCAATCAAGCAAAGCAATTTTCCACCCCCATTTATAAAGTCCAATTCTACGTGAAAAGCTGCTGTTTTGTGAAAACACTCTTCTCCCTCTAAGATACATGCACATGTTTTATAGATTCATATTTTTATTATGTTAAACTAAACATGTTAAATTACTAGTATTTATAATGTATTTTATATATTAAATTATTTGTTTAATATTAGTAAACACAAAATAAAAATAATATTAATTTATAAATTATAACATACCTAAAAGCAATTCAAAACTTTCTTCATCTTTCTTTTTGTTTAAATCTAAAAAAAAAAAACCCGGCATTAGGAAAGGTTTGTTAATGTATGTTTTGAGAACAGAATACTGGTTACATAACTTTATGATAAAAATACATGTAGTTCATTTTAAAAACCGGAAATCAACAAAGCTGGATTATCATTCAATAGTAACGTAAATTCAAGATAACAAATAATTTTCCCGTAAATTCTAATAGATAAATGACTAATACTTTCGATTCTTTTTTATATGAAGCTTCCACAGGTACAGATAAATATATCTATATTTTTGTTCTAAAATGTCTTAATGATTATTTAAATCTTGTTCAACATAATCTTGCTTTAAAAAATAAATCTGTTTTCTTATCATTTTTGTATTATGATTATAAACTGATATACATGTAAACCCTTAGTAATTTGATCAATCATTTTGTATGTTATAAGTACACTTTACTTTTTCATGATTTATGAATTTCCGTTCCACTTCTTGATTTTAGGCCATGCATAGTAAACTCTTAGGTTTTAATTCTCATAAGGTATAGTGATTGGAAAAAAAAAGTTTAACAGTCGTTCTCCGAGCTATGAACGCTTTTTTTCTTAATTATCTTTAAAATTTATTTTCCGTTTACATTCTATAATACGATACATGTACTTTATATGCGTTTATTTACAATCAGGGATACATTAGCAACTATTGACAGTCTCGCGTGACGCGATTTCAAAGGTCGTTCTATGCATCAATTTTCTTTTATTCCATCGAGAACATAACACAATATCATTTAATAAATAAGGAATGTGTTATTTTACTTCATTCCCGTATAGGATCATAATTACGATGATTAAATTCTCACATATGCCGTGTCCACAATGACGTTAAAATCGGGTATTTATTTCCTTATATCTCATTCAGTTTTGAATAGTATAATTTAAAATTTATGAAACATCCGTATCAACAAGAAAAAAATTCATTTGCTTCAATAAAAAAATGTATTTACAAGATTGTTCACGTGTTTAATATATCGTGTCCAAACTATTTTGAACCCCTCCCCAAAATGCATTGAAAATCAGAACAGGGGTTAATATATTGCGGCCATAATATTTTGAACCCCCTCCAATGGAAATTGGGAATAGGAGAAGGGAAAGGTTATATTTTTAACAGTCGTGCTATTTTGAAACCCCCTTCCATAGGAAATAAAATAAGGAGGGAATTCTATATATTGCTGCCATTTATATTAAGCATTGAATGCTTATTTTTGGATGTCGTCGGCCCTATAACACACCGAGGCGGTGCAGACAAATTGAATACCGCGCTGTGGCAACGCACTTTGAAAAAAGTACACACTTTGAAAAAAATTTTCAAGGTGCGTTAAATTTGGGACCAAATCAACGCCCTTTGAAAATTTTTTTCAAAGTGCGTTGAAATTGGGACTAAATTAACCCACTTTGAAATTCTTTTTTTCAAAGTGCGTTATGAAGGTACATCAACATATTTAGTCTCGAAACACTTAACACACTTTGAAAAACTATGTATAAATCACAAATTCTGGAATTTAATTTATAATTTGTTGATAGTATGATCATTTGTTAACACTAGTAAATCTAATTTACCGTCTTAAAGAACGGGGAGAGGGTGGGGGTTAACCAAAGATACAGGTCAATTACCAGTACATCATTTAATTGATTACAGGAAGAAGGTCCCCTAACCACTTTTTTCCTTCCAAAACATATATGGTATTCAGCAACTTGGAGTTAATGTTTAAGATCGGAAAAAGAAATGCGCTTTGTTGTAAATTAAGTACAGTGATATTGAAAAAACGAGCTGGTCAAACATTGATTTCTCCAATAGTATATTAAAGAATCTATAAGTGTTTCAACATAAACACTCTTTTCAAATTCTAATCAAATAAATCACTTCATTATAAAAAAAATTACATGTACATTGACAAACATTAAATTATTATAAACTTAAAAACAAGCATTAAGGTGTAGGTTTTTTTCTCGTACTGATTCTCTAAAAGATCATACCGGTATTGTTTTTGATAACCATAACTAACGTATCCTTTTTTTTCATCATGTTTGTTTATAAACACATGCAATTGAAGCCAGTTGAAATATGTTATATATTATCTCCCTTATCGATATATAAATTAAATCATTTTCGTTTCTGGCATAGCCCAATGTACCAGATAAGAAGTAAATTTGCTGCATAAACAAATCAAAGTACTGAAAGTACTGAAAAGCGCTAACCTAGATTGGTTCTAAATGAAATTTACTTTGTGCAAGCTTAGTTAGAAATGAGACTTATTGAAATTTTGGCATATGTTTAATTAATATCAAATGAATGCATCCAAGGCCAGATAGGTCAAAATGGCGTTGAAGTTGTACTCATCCATATTTATCCTTATTCAATTTATTTTTGATTAAGAAAATTTGGTTTGAAATTCGTTTTCTTTAAATATATATATTATGATTTATCATATACACTAAAGTTAATGGAAATTAAAGCTCAACATGACTTGTAAATGGACACTTGCCTGAAACATGGTATATAAAAGCCTTTGATTTTGTTACACTTGATTTCACACCTGGATCTTGTGTGCGACGTGTTAAATACATTTGTTTGTCTAATGTTTGCACTTTTATGTTGTTGTTATACGTGCATTTTCTTTATAAATGTATTGCATTGACCATTATAATTGATGTTCTGAATCTTCTTGTGCATATGTACTGCATTTAGCTGGTAAGTTGTTGCGTCTAAGTAACAAATGTAAGCTAGGCAAGATAAACGTCCACACAAGTGAGATGTACAATGCAAACTTGAAGTGTTAGTCAGTTCCTTATATTCATGCTGTGAGTTTTTCCACCATAAATACCATTAATATATTTTGTTTTGTTATGCCACTACTGGCTCTATTAAAGGTTATTTTGCAGCATAGCTAAATGGCTACTTAGCATAACTAAACTGTCATCAAGAACATTTTGTTAAAATAAAACAGCTCTTAAAAACATATGTAATAATTGTTACCGGGGGTGTGGTAGAAATTTGCAATTAACAATTAATGACACGGAATGAGAAAAGATTATGTTTATTTGCTGATGACCATCATGTTTTGAATTAGACATTGTACAACTCATTTTAGAGAGAGAACATGAAAGTATTGTTTTAACAAATCAAATTTCTATGAATAATGAGTTATTTATTTACAACATAGTATAACATACAAGGTAAAACTTCCTTATGTGAAAGATGAAGGAGATATGTAGTTTTCATGCAATTTGGAAATCAGAGAACGAATTTTAAATGAAAATTTTAAGAGAATTATACATCTCGTTACAAAATGATTTATTATCAATCAGTGACAAGTAGAACTACCTCTTGGTAAATTATCAAAGAAAATTGAATTTTTGGCAGCAATGGAAGAAGAGAACATAGATATTTCATCTATGGATGCTACATCATGAAACTGAAAATTAGTGTCCATATACCTTTTGTAAAGTTAAAGTAATCAGAAAGTTGGCATGTTTATATTCATGACATTTACAAGCCGGTTTTTATCATGCCTCTTTTATTTGATATTTCTACTTTTTAGCTTAGAACTGTATACGCACTATATTTCCTCATCACTGCGTAGCAGCCCCTACAATGATGTACGTAAGCCCCGCACATTAGATTCAAAATAACCCGTGCAATTATGTGCGTAAACCCCTGAAACTGGTTCCCTAACCAGTTTAAATGATATTTATTTCTGCTCATAGAGGGCGGTTATTCCTTGCACCGGAAGTAGAAGTCTAACGACAATAAAGCGCTGAGCTATGCTTAGCGCTTTAAAAAGGAAAATGCAGTTGCTAAACAATGCAGTTTATGTCATATTTGGATAATTCAAATCTTCCGAGTTGTTCTTTATGTGTAAATTGTCAGACTACGTAAGCTTATAAGAAAAGAAAAAAATTCTAATCGAGAAACTGTTTATCAAGTTAGCTGAGAAAGCATTGGGTTCTTTTTTAAATATATCCCTTAAAGCTTAACAAGGTTAAAACAATCGTTTATTGTATATAAAATCATATATTATTTCGACTAAACCCTGAACAATTTTTTTTCGTTAATATATGCGTTAGTGCGTTAATATCGACGATATCAACACCCTTCGAAAAAAATTTTTTTTTTTCAAAGTGCGTTGACTTGGTCCCAATATTAACGCACTTTGAAAACATTTTCAAAGTGCGTATTGTTCAAAGTGCGTTGTGACATCGCGCGTTAGCAATTGTTTTCAAGCTGAAGGGCTATATTTCAGTATCGACACAACTTCTTAGATTTCATTTTTTTAATAATTTGCATTTCTTACACCAATGACATTTTCCAAATTAAATGTATCATATTCAAAGAAATGAGCTGTAAAAGGACGCATATACTACCGGGATTAGCAACTTCTTAACCGCCATGTAAACATTTATTTCCGAAAATATCATGCAAGTTTTGAAAAAATAAAATGTACCATTTCTTATAGATGTTCTGAAAAGGCAAACGCAACAGTATTTGCTCGGTATGATAATTTTGCGGCACCTGTCTCGAGTAACACAGAGTGATTCTTGTCCTCAAACAAAGGTATAGTTCCAGTTGATTGCTTGTAGTTAAGTTTGTAGTGAAGTATAAACTTTTTCCATCGATATCTTTAATTCAAAGAGCAAATGTGCATTTAAGAAAGGAGATCGAAGTTAAATATACAAAATACACAAATCTGCATAAAAAGATAAAACGGTGTTCATAAATGCCATTAATTTTATAATAGAAACATAGGTAATCACAGATTACAAAGCTCACCGAGATATTGCATCCAATGATACTTACAATATATATCATTTAATACAATATAATACTGAAATAAATATTGATGCAATATGATATTGTAACATATAATATGACAATTCATGGCCCAGATTCAGCATCCAAGTCTCTCAAGTCCATTAGTAGGTCCAGATGCATCATTCATGCAAGTTTGGTAAAGATAGGACAAGTAATAAGTTAGATACAGGACCTGCAACAAAAACTTTAACCAGGTCCGGACGCCGACGCCGACGCCACCGCCGACGCCGAGGGTATAGCATAAGCTCCCCCCGACTTCGTCTCGGTGAGCTAAAAAGTATGCCAACAGATGGAACCGAACCAGGGCACAAAAGACATCATGTGTAATTAACCTACTGAGCTATCCAGGACTTACACTTTTCCACCACTATGATAGAAGTCAGTTTCAAATTTTTGTCGGTTTTTTGCAAACTTCGTCCCCAGGGCCGGGTCGCCCATAAAGAATTGTATCTTAATTATTTCTTTGAACAAAACCTATCAAAATATCAAAGATTTTTTTAGGGGCAGACCGATAGTTATGCTGA
>WFKH01011801.1:57937172-57956682 GCA_016163765.1 Magallana hongkongensis | reverse complement strand
AAATTGGAGCTCCACCTCGGCCGGGGCTTGAACACAAGACCTATGGAACCTACTCTCCTAGCAGTGAGCGACCACCACCCTAACCACTCGGCCATCTAGGCATATTCATCTAAAGAAATAAAATTTTAATCATTATAAAAATGATTATAAATAATGATAATTTTATTGGAACTCTTTATTACGAGGAGATACAAAAAAGATGCTCGAGGAACGTGTCGTCTGACCTTAAAAAATTTTGATACATAAGTTGCTGTCTATTAAGTAGACCGTTTTCTTGGTTTTCGGAGGGTTTTTTTCTGTAAAACCAAATAGATAACGTATATACATGCACTTTTTACGAAAAAAAGATATTTTCTATTGAAATATAAGTATTCGTATTGGAGTTCTTGATGAAGAGTTAATCCATGCAGACCCAAATGTAGATAATAGGGTGTCAATTTTACTCGGTTGGCTTAGTCAATAAATCGGAGGCTTTTATGGAGCGATAGTCGAGTATTCGATGATCTATTTGAAACTGTGAGTCCTTTTCAAATCAAATATTGCTACTGCCACATACATCTTACCTAAAACTAAAAAACATTTAAAAACTTATGATGATATATACTTAATCTATTTGATTCAAAATAAATTGAAAAGTATTTTATTTAAATATCCGTTAGAAAATGTCCTGCCTTTTCCTTTTTCTTGTGACGCTTACACATAACTGAGCTCCATATCATCTTAGGCAAATCATATGTGACCTGTTCCATGTTATTTATATAATTGTCCCTGTCTAATCAATAATCAAGGATTAATGATTATAAAAACAAACGCCTTGAGATAATTATTGATATGATTAAAGTTTTGATTATGCAAACATCTAATCCAATAAATAACTGATTAGAAGAATCACAAATTGTTCTCAAGTACATGTCTTGAGTCATGTAAATCAAAAGAGATCAATTATTAGTCGCTTCAAAAATACACCAGGGACACCGATGGAAAAGAGTGTATCTTACAGATCAAACATGTCTTTTTACATTCGTAGTCCAAAAATGCCGCGTTAAGAAAAAATCACATTGTGACGAGTAATCGACTAAGAAAATTTTAGTCGATGATCGGTGTGACCGAGCGATAGTCGAGTACTCGAGTACTCGTTGATATCCCTAGTAGATAACTATCAAAGCTTACATAGCAATGTATCATTAAACAAAACTTTGTTTCATTGACTATCGATATAAAACTAAGATGTAGGGCTTTGTAGTATATCTTATATTTGTTGAAAATGTTTTATTCCATTTTTTTAAGTCAAAGTGTTGACCTTGCATTAACGCTAAACCCCAAAACGTCCTAGATAGTACAATTAGAATATCAATTTCTCAAGAAAAAAATAAGAAACTATTATCAATATTATGGATTTTCGGTTGTTGAGCTGAAAATTATGAATATTATATCAAAACATTTCTGTTGAGAAGTATCTTATATTATTATCTATAAACACGGTGTTGAGGTTTTTTTTTCAATCAACAATGTTTTGTCTTAAGTAAGAGGCTGTATTAATTCAATTTAACACAAGCGCTTCAGTTTGGGATAAAAAGAATTTAATCAACTGCACTACTCAATTGATGGATGTGCTATAATTGTAAATTATGCGATTCTCCTGAATGCCCTCCATCACTTGTAGAATTGTTTTTTAAAATAAGAATGTGGTTCTTGCTTCACTTAACATTTTTATTTGAGAATAAGGTATGTGCGCTGTTTTTTTATCATCAGCTGAACTTTGCTTGGTATTGTCTCCATTTTTCTCCACTGATTTCTAAAACAGGTTTTATGTCGCCTTGTACGACAATAGATGTCTGGCTTTTTTCCTTAACCCATGACTTTAACTCTTCTGGGTTGCATAATGTAAGCAGTTTATCAAAATGATAGGTTCCAAACACGATAAGAGTCATTCTCTTTATGATGTCATGTTGTATTCTGTGAACAGACGTCTATGGTGTCCGTATAGGGCCATTTGCGTTAGCGCGACATCGCGTTCAGTTAAACAAGACATCGCGCTAACACACAACACGCCGTCGCGCTAACACACAACACGCCGTCGCACTAACGCAAATTTGCACCACACGCCGACGCGCTAACACACAACACGCCGTCGCACTAACGCAAATTTGCACCACACGCCGACGCGCTAACACACAACACGCCGTCGCGCTAACGCAACTTTGCACAACACGCCATCGCGCTTACACACAACACACTATCGCGCTAACACAAAACACGCCGTCGCACTAACGCAAATTTGCACAACACGCCGTCGCGCTAGCACAACTTTGCAAGTTTCACAGTCTAGTAGGAAGTCGAGTCTGGAAATATCAGACTCCGCATGCTGAAATATGTAGGCCTGCATGCAAGCATGGATGAAAAATAAATTAAATGTACTTTGAAATATATATATATTTTTTCATTTATTATCAATACATACGAATAAAAATATAGTTACTTGTATGTCACTGCATAAGGATATGCTAGCATGCATGTAAAATATTTATAAATCTACCAATTGATAAATTTACTTTAAATATTTAATATAATTCATAAATTCAACAATAATATATTCATGACATGTTATATACCTGTAATTGTACATTTTAAAATTTCTTTGTTTTGGTAATATACAGAGCACCTTATTTGAATTTGTAACATGTGAAAATGTTAAGAACAGAGTATATTTTTGTGAATAAAGAATTTGATTAACACGTGAATTACAATCAACATGCGCAGTCTGATATTTCCGGACACGAATTCCTCCTAGACTGTGAAACTTGCAAAATTGCGTTAGCGCGACGGCGTGTTGTGCAAAGTTGCGTTAGCGCGACGGCGTGTTGTTTGTTAGCGCGACGGCGTGTTGTGCAAAGTTGTGTTAGCGCGACGGCGTGTTTTGTGTTAGCGCAACGGCGTGTTGTGTGTTAGCGCGACGGCGTGTTGTGTGTTAGTGCGACGGCGTGTTGTGCAAAGTTGCGTTAGCGCGACGGCGTGTTGTGTGTTAGCGCAATGTCTCGTTTATCTGAACGCGATGTCGCGCTAACGCAAATGGCCCTATCTGGACACCATAGACGTCCGTGTTTCCTTGTTTACAAACTCCTCCGATATTAAAGAAGCATTGTTTTCCCACGGACTGAATTGTCACACTTTCATTGGTTTATACATGACACGTGACTGCCGGATATATCTCTATGTCCGTCTGATGAGAATTAATATTCGCTAATATTGCCGACGCTTCGCCTACTCATCTCGACATTTCAGAATATTTAATACAGAAACCCTGTCCGTAAGTTCTTAAATTATTTGGAATAGTTGCCCTTTGGGATTACTTTTAAATTAGAGTAGTTGCCCTTTGAATTGACGCCACATTGTTGTGTTTGGAGCAGAATAAAATGGCAGCGTCGAGATTTACTCAAATCTCTGCGGAGAAAAGAGAGAAAACGTTTAAAATTGAATAGCAACAAAACATTGTAAGTAAACAAGGGAGCAGCGAAGATTTTCAAAGAGTATTTTAAAGGTGGGACTGTGAATGATAATTTTGAAGAATTTGATTGTGTAAAATTGGACGATATGTAAGGCAACTTTTACATGGATTTACGTAGATCATCACTTTTTGTGTATAAATGTCTCACTTAATAGTTCTTGGGAAAACAAAACACTTATGGCCTCACCGTCTATGAGATTGATCGACCCGATATATTTCTGTAGTCAGTCAGTAACAAACCTAATAAGTAATAATATCCTCTTTACTCCCATATAATAATGCACTTTAGCCTTATTTTCAGAGGATGCCCCTTGCTCGCAATCGGTAATACCTTTTAGCTCACCTGAGGTGAAAGCTCAAGAGAGCTTTTCTGATCACATTTTGTCCGTCGTCCGTCTGTCCGTCCGTCCGTCTGTAAACTTTTCACATTTTGAACTTCTTCTCTAAAACCACTTGGCCAATTTCAACCAAATTTGGCACAAAGCATCCTTATTGTATGGTGAATATAAATTGCAGAAATGAAACACCGATCTTTATTCAAAGCGGAGAAAACCTCGAAACTGTAGAAAAAGGGGGGTGCATTTTTAAAAATCTTCTTCTCAAAAACTATTGAGTCAAATTCAACGTAATTTAGCATATTAGATAATCCTTATGGTAAGGAAAATATAAATTGCAAAAATTATGGGCTTATTCTGTTTCAAATTTGAGTAATTTACGAAAATAAAAATAAGACAGAGAGAATGGGGGTCAATCAGTTTAACTTCGGGCTCGATATTTCATATATCGAAAACGAAAGTTCTGTTTGGAGCAACCATGTTTGACGCGTGATAAACGAGTCATATTGACAAATATGAATTTGCTTGTTGTGCAACAGTTTACGTTCGAAGGGACTATTTGAAACATCCAATTTATATTTGTGCCGTTTTTATGAAGTAAATAGAGGTTAGATGTGACGGTGGTTTTTGCTTGTTTTGATTTTCGTTTCTTGAGGGGAACTATAGCATGTATTTTTAGAATTTTTACGTATCGAATCAAATGTAGACTTCGGTAAATCAGACAGCCGATTGTTTACATGTACCTGCGCAAAATGGGCAAAATCGGATCCACTAATTAACATATTATAAAATACTATTCATTCTATTGGTACATGTAATGCGGTACGATCTCTTCGAAATTGTTGATTAATGTAACATGTTTTGTTAAGATGCTCAGCATATTCAGTCTAATCGGAGATTATTTTCGCTGCTAGAAATATATGTGTTTATATGATGAAAAAAAAATTGTGTTCTTTCTTTGTTTCAGTGCATTTTCTTTTGTGTTATTGTTTACAATTTTCTATTTACTAACCGTATCTGAGAGTCAAGCTTCGAATTATAAGCAAGATGCAGAGCTTTGCGCATAACGCTTTGTTTGTACACAGAGCTAGGGACATGCTTTAGTTAGTTTACATTTTAAATGCAGCTATGCTGTATAGAAAATGCCAAGTTTAAAAATCTTAAGTTGAATGTTAATATATTTTACGGTGCTACCGTTGTGGCGAGCGCAGCAAGAATAACACATACCTTGCATCATTGTCGTCTTAGTGTAACAGTATTTAGTTATCAACGAGCGTTAAATAATTTTTTGAGAGAGAGAGAAAGAGAGAGAGGGAGATTATTATATACTATTTCCAAGTTTAAATAAATTCTTACAAAATACATAGACTTGCTTCCCTAAAACCGTTCTTTACTTTTGGACAGAATTGATCCGTCTGTTAAATATAATTTTTGTTTAATTTGGTCAAAAGTGTTAACGATAAATACAGTATTTTTTTTTTTGTTTCTTTTTTTTCCCTGTTCATAATTTTTTTTTAAATTCGTTTATTTTTGCATTCTTATTACATACGTTATCCGTGCCCCCGGTCCCTGTTTGTAGGTGTGTAATTTCCAATTTTCTAATTTAATGGTTTGACTATATGCAATATCTGCATAATTTTTTTAACTGTTTATTTTTTCTCTTTATTTTTTTTTTTATTTAGTTCAAAATGTCCTATTTTTTTTTATTTCCACCCTACTCATACTTACTGTATATGCATGCAAAATTAGCTTAAAATTGGATCGATATGACAGTAAAGTGTGGCTCTTGCTAGTATATATATAATCTCTCTATCAAAAAAAAAAATTAAAAACAAATCATATGTCAATGAGGCAGGTATCGCAGTCTATACTGAAATAGCTAGTGCAAGCGTTACATATGTTTGATCCACCTCTAAATTTATTGCGGGAAATATAGCGCGAGATCACTGTGACGTCATACGTTAAATTCCATAATCATTTGTTTACGTATCTCAACTCAATACGATGGAATGGAAGCATGTAAAAAATATCTTGGGTCTCACCAAAGCTTGTGTGGTACTCAAAACGTGTCTTCAAACCTCAAGGCACCGTAAATTACGAGTTAAATGTCAGCCATTTTTGGCATAGCACCACGGGTGAAAATATTAGAGAGCATTATGGGACCGAGACAAAAAAGTTTGTTTGATGAATCTATAGGTTTAGCTCGTTCTTTTTCCCGCGCACACTGGTTCTTAGAGCTCGCTGCGCTCGCTATAAACTAATGTAAACAAAAACATGACTCAAACCAAGCTATGTATATTGCCTATAATTCTACGATTGACGCTGAAATTTTGGTTGATCATTAGAAAGGTCTTGCTAAAAAGATGATGTGCTGTATTGTAACTACTTTCTGGTGCCCCTTCTTAAACGATGAATTGCATAAAATCTACACAATTTTTTGATAGTTTTTCAAACAAAAGTAAATAAAAACAACGTCTTTTAAACAGTTTCCATAGTTCTGACACGATATTATTATGAGGATTAAAGCATTATATCGTAACGTTGTTCTTAAAAAAAATTATTGCAGCGGAAAATCATCATTGTTTGTAGACATTTGTTGTTTTTTAATAAAGATAAAAATAATGGGTGGGCCTTTATTGTGGGTACAAAAGAGCGACATGCTTGCCAATACATTGATTTGAATTATAGCTCTTTAACATATCATGTGACAATATTTTTCAGTTAAGTTTATTCAACAGTCACAGTTATGAAACGTCATACGATATGAATTCAAGCCAGGTGAACGACAATCGTTTATAATGGAGAAGACCAATTACATTTTTGAAATGTTTGCAAAAATTTTGCAGAATTTATGGATATAGTGATAAAGAGGAGAATAATGAGAAATTTTACAGTTTTATTAAGAATTTCTTTATAATTTAAAAAGTTTGCCCTACCATTTAACATAATAGTTAGAATGAATTTATTTTCACATGAATTTTTCAATTTACATTCGATTATTAAAGGTATCAAAAGAATGTATTTTCATTCTAAGCCTCAATTAGCAAAAATTGTAGTCTTGTGAAAGAAAACATGTCTATAGTGAATTCGCTCTAGTTATTATCACAAATTCGTTATACGATTATAACAAATTACGGATATAACAAAGTAAATCCATTGGTCCCTCGGACTTCGCTATAACCGAGTTTTATTGTATATGCAAATATAAGTGTAAAGTTCGGATATTCATTTTTTGTTAATCTACCGAGAGCCATATGGCACAATATCCTTTGTACGCCTATATAAAGCCAGTGTTGCTTAGGTGAGCGATGTGGCCCCACGGGCCTCTTGTTTCTCCTGTTACTTCAGTTCCAGTAATGTCAATTTGTTCCGTTTGGTGTTCTTTGTTGAGGGATCACAGTTGCACGACTCCAGTAATTCAAAACGCATGTCATTTGGGTTGTTAACGTTTATCTCCATTCGATTTAGACTCATATATACATGTACTAACAATAAAAACCTTGTTCTATCATCATATCGGTGTATATTTCTAAATAAGACTATATATCGTAGAGGTTGATAACAAAACATCATTGGACCAACTGTTTGGAAATGACTACATCAACAAAACAGGGGTTGTTCCATTGCGATCACAGCTACAGGGCTCCAGTAAAAAAACAAGTCGTTTCCAGTGTTGAATTTTACATTCATTTGATTAATATAATTTTGCTTGGTATTGTCTCCATTGTTCTCCATCGATTTCTAAAACAGGTTTTATGTCGCCTTGTGCCACAAAAGTTGTCTTGCTTTGTTCTTTAACCCATTCCTTTAATTCCTCCGGCTTAGATAACTCAAACAGTTTATCAAAGTGATAGGTTCCAAACACGATAAGAGTCATTCTCTTTATGACGTCATGTTGCAATCTGTAAACACACGCCGCTTCCTCGTTCATAAACTCCATTGGTATAAAGGAAATAATATCATCTTTGATCCTGATGCGCTTTTTAGACTTATTTTCAGAGGATGACACATGCTCAGTATTACTTGCTTCTAGTGTTACTTCAGTTCTTGTAATTTTGATTTGTTTTGTTCCCCTTTTTGTCTCCTTTCTTGTTGGGTCACAATTTCACGATTCCAGTAATTCAAAGAGAATGTCATTTTTGTTGTTAACATTAATCTCCATTTGATTTAGACTCATATATACCAACATTAGAAACTTTTTATAATCAGATAGGTGCATATTTTCTAAATACGACTTTAAATATCTTAGAGGTTGATTACAAAATTTTAATGGACCAACTGTTTGGAAATAACTACATCTACAAAACAGGGCACATATTTCTGGGTATCCTAATGAACAGTCCTTGCCCTTTAGTGCTAGCCGTTCAACTTGACTGAAGCCTATATTCGGACAGAAAGTTAGAAGATGTGAAGATAAGATTTGAGTCCGATCTCCTTTTGTAAAACTCTTTGATAGATCTATGAATTTTGTTTCCTTCCTTTGTGTCACAAGGGATCTGACAAATTTAGCAATACTTTCCCGATCTTTATCAATTATAAAGATTATGAAAAATTTTGAATTTGTTTTTGAAGAGGCCATATTTTAAAATACCATGTTGAATTTCTCTGCTAGGTTTTCCAATTCTGACTTCGATATTCCTATAGAAAGTGCCATGTCCACGATAATAGGTTCATAATGTTCTTTAACGTCAAATGTTAGAGGATTGCTGATTATTATCGGTGATGAATTCGTGACAGCCACGTATACTTGTTTAGCTGTGGACCTTTTCCCAGATCCCCATTGCCCTACCAAACAGAGTATTTTTCCACCATTGTTTATAAATTTCACTCCTTCGTGAAAGGCTGATGTTTTATAGAAAGGTCTCTTCAAGATGAAATCTAATAAGTCAAGAAAAAATATATATTTATTAGATTATAAGTTATAATGCAAGAAAGGAAACATACATGTATATTAAAATATAAAGTATTGGTATCTTTATTAGAGAATTAGACACACCATCAATCAGACGAATTTCTTCATCTTCCTTCCTGTATTGTCCTAAAACAACAGATTAGAATATGACATTTTATTTTAAAATAATGTTACTATTATGTCCTTGAAAAAAAAATAATAGTGATAATGAATTTTGTCAGAAACTGCAATTGCTCTGATGACGTAGCTATCACGCATCACTGAACATGTCATTAGAGTAATTGCAGTACATACAAATATTAATTGAAAATGAACTAAATGAGTTATGATTCAATATTGAAGGGCAAAATTATGCACTGTAAGTCTTTTTGAAAAAATGTCAAACCATAAAAATTATTCACATGTAGTTCTTTATAACGTTATAGTGTTACATGTAACAATGCTCATTAAGGTTCATGATGTTTGTTTTGGTTTCTATGAATATTATTTTGTAAACTCGGTGAAAATAACTTACTTCTTCCGCGAATACAATGCCCGATTAAACACAGTGTAAAAAGAACTATGAACAAAGATACAGCAACTCCGATATATATCCCCGGCGTCAACGAGACAGCTTCGTTTGAAACACTAAGTTAAAATACTGACAATTTATTGAAAATATTACATGTAACATAATTATCAATATATTTTTAAATATGAAATATGAATTTGATCATTGTGCTTATGTTTCAGATTTAATTATAAACTTTACACATAATTATTTGTACCTTGAATTTAATTTAATTTCTCAAACGTCCACGGGTAAAATCAAAACTGAACTACGCTTTTTCGCTGGTGACTTCAATAACATTATGATTATAAAACACGGAAAAAAAGTTTTAAAAAAACCCTGTAAAATACTGAAAATGCAAAATGCTTGCGTACATGTATAAATTCACATCTTCACATCGTCAATTTATGAGAGTTTTCGTAACGACTTAAATCACTACTGCTCTGACAACCGTCGCCTAAATTTAAATTCAAAATGTAGCTAACTGTAATGTATCTATACTCTGTCCCGAATTTTTGCTTCCACCACTTTTCGCTTGATATTTCGATAATCATAAATACCTTTGTGCTCAAACTACGTTCATCCACTAATATGAAAAATGTCCAAATAACTGAAATACTCACAGTAGTTGTAATTAAAGAACACAAAAGACTTACTTTTCACCACCAGTATACGTTTTGTTCAAACATACAGGATCTGAAAAGATATATGAAACACATACTATGCAAATGCTTGCTGACAAAATGTAATGCCGACGAAACATAAAAGCTAATCACACTCGAGTGATTGACAGCATTTCCAAATGTACAAACATGGAATCCGGATCTAAGCATTTAATAATCTCTTCAATTGATAATAATTTTATTTTGCAAATATGTTTCCTTATATGAACCTATGACCTCCTGTGTGAGCTTTGCGATGACGTAACAAAGATTACCGCACTTATTGCTTGACGAATACAATTATTGTAAACATAAAAACAAAGGTAATGTAACATATTCTAAATGATTTGCCTTTCTAAAACGTTTCTTTTAAATCTTCTGAGAAGCTCTTTGGACTTTAAACACAAAATTTTATCAAGTGACCAACCAAGTTCATATTCCGGTTCAGGTGAACATTTGAAAACGCTGTTATTTCTTAAATATCTACATTTGCAACTATGCTTTCTTATATTAACCTATAGAATAGCGAAAACGTTCAGTTCTGAGTAAACTTTTCAAATAAGTAATGACAATGTGATAATTGCACGCGCGGTTGCGTTATCATAATTGTAAAAGTAAAATCACAGTCATACTAATGATTCTGAACAATCGAACGTAAATAGAAGGAAAAAACAGCAATGTTAAAATGTTGCGTGATTAAATCTTTTGAGAAGCCCTAGGGCTTCACAGGATTTGATCACGTGACCAACCAAGTTCATATCCCGGTAAACTTCTTAACTTGCTGTTTATATCTTAAGTGTACTTTTTATCGGGTCAAAAGTCATACATTTGATGTCAGAGAGATCATCTTCCAAAAAGCCATTCGGACTTTACAGAATTTGAACAAGTGACAAAGCAAGTTCATAACCCGGTGATTTGTTAAACATTGCTGTTAAATTTCTTAAGTAGTGTTTCATATTGAACTTTGTAGATGCGGTTGAAGTACTAGATTTTTTATGTGTGTGCGTGTGCGTGTGCGTGTGTACGTGTTTAGATAGCAAGGGACGGTTTCGAAAAAAAAAAATCCCATCAAATTTGTACTAAAAATTAGTGTTATTTATTTATAAATGTTTGTGAAATTTGTTGAGTGAAAATTTACATCATTTAAGTTTTTGATAATAGATTTAATGAAAAATTTTGCACAGAGTAAATGGTATCAGATATTCTGGGACACCCTGTATGCATTCTAAAATCTCTAAAAATATGGTAATAAGGAGTCATTCCTGGATTTTGATGTAAAGCATGTACGTCCCAAAGTGTTAGAAGAGGGTGCCTAAAAGTCGGATACGAAACGGAGGCTGTTGACAGGTGTGCCAACGTTTCATGTTAGAAGAAATAGTGCAGACTGTAAGTAAAATTGTGTCAAAATGACATGGATGGGAGGTGCCTGGGTGGGGCGCTACAGACTGGCAGGGACGGGATATGTTTAACAAGAGATCGCACAGCGTGGGTCATCTGTCTGCAGGAGAGCAGTAGGGCGGGGTTTTAATGGGGCAAAATGAATAAAATGTTCACAGTACACAGGAGTGTCTAATAGATGTTTTATCTGTCCAGAAAAAGATATAGGTGGTATTTCTGGTGAATTTCTATTTTTTTTCTACCATTACTCTAGCCCAACACTTAGTTCTACATAAGTTATTTTTGCCCAGGCGCAAATTAGGATTTTCGCGCAACATACCGATAAAGGAGGTATCCCCACCCTACAATATCATGCATCAAACAAACGTGTCCCTTACAACCTTAGATGTTTCTAAGAACTTGATTTCGAATGAGAAAACAATGTAGCAAAAAGAAATATAACAAAAAATTAGGAACACTTTGTGATAAACAAATATTGTAGATTCCTTATTTTAAGCTAAATATACTTAATTCCAGAATTCCGCCGTTTATTTATTGAAACAGGAGTATAAAAAAATATATAAAAATATTGATATACATGTACGTAGTCTTCGTTATTGATTTTACATAAGTGATGTTATACATGTATACCGTTTATTAAAATATATATGCTTATCCCGCTCCCCAACACAAAGACATGAAAAGATTAATATATACTTCATTTTAAATAATATATCGCTTGGAAAGGTTCGTGATGTATAAGCGACCAGTGATCACCAAAGTTGGTATATGTATAGCAAACAGTGTCTCTTTTGAAAAACGAAACATTGTTGTGAAATTAATTCGATTGCATTTGATAACAAATATACAGTTCGCAAACATTAATTCATAAAAAAGCATGCCACTATCACATTTTAGTGAGTGTGGATAGAACTACAATAGTTGTATGATATGAATAACTGTTGACAATACTAGATAAAGAAACTATATAGTTTAAGATAAACTTACACTTGTAAATTTCATTGGACCAAATTCGCGTGCTTGGACATGATCCGGTGGACACATTACAGGGAACTATGTTCAGAGTGTTGGCCCTGGTGTTGTATACTGGACAGTAGTCTATGGAAATAACAGTAAAGCTATAATTAAAATATATTCATGTCATTGACTAGTACGTTATCATATAAAGATTTTAACACACAATATGTACTTTGCTAAAATAGCAATACACGTTTTCAGCATTATTTTTTATTTTGCACTTTTTGAACGATATATTTTATTCCCCTTCTGTCCTCATTACATGTACCATGTAGCTAATACACATTAAAGTACAAATTGTTTCTCCAATTACAGACTCGATTTTTATATGCAAGTGTTTTTTGACCGTGAAATTCATGTCTTTTTGCTTGGAATATTTTTCTAAAGGTTACACTTTTCAGGAATTGACAAAGAGAAAACTCA
Organism: Magallana hongkongensis; assembly: GCA_016163765.1. Classification (NCBI taxonomy): domain Eukaryota; kingdom Metazoa; phylum Mollusca; class Bivalvia; order Ostreida; family Ostreidae; genus Magallana; species Magallana hongkongensis. Next base: position 57,943,880 of record WFKH01011801.1, on the reverse strand, counting down.
TAATGATTTTTTCTTGTGTTGCGAAATGTATAATCAAAATATCTGTCTGATATAGTTACATTTTTTCTGTTTAGAAACCAAGGACAAAATTGAATTTCGTTGTATAACACGTGACAGGAAATGGGCATGTTGAGCAATATTACGCGCTTGTTTGCGTTGGATGATAATACAGTCTGTGGTTTCATCAATATTCGTTGATATTTTTTTGGATTTCGTTGTTGAGTTGACCCAGGAAATCAAATATATGTTCATTGAAGTGCACTTTCTTATGATACTGCATTGATCAGATAATTGGCCACGAAAGACTTATTCTTTTCATTTTCACCTCACATACGAACACTTATGTTCTCGACTATTAATGAGAACTCAGTTCATAGAAAGAAGTCAAGAATGAATGACGCACACTGTTTGTGAACAAACGAGGTTTGCATGTTTAAACAAAATAAATAGCAAAATAAATAGCTACAAGGAAGCATTCGTTGAGTTTTATTGGAATATATCAAATGACGGTCTGTACATAGTGAACATGACCGACACGTATCTTTATCCCAATAAAACTCAAGGATTTTGTAAGTTAACACTTTGCATTTGATTTTAGGAAAAGGTATACACCTCCTTCGTCGTCTGACCGAGCAGCCGTTCGGGAAGAGTTTTAGCGATAAAAGTGGGAGTCGAAACTGTATATACAGCGACGAGAAATTAATGTAAGATATTATAAAAATGGGCCAAGATATCTTATTTAATTATAAGCTAAAATAATAATTTAAATACATGTGATATTATATTAAACAAAACGAAAACGCTTTTATTACCCTCCAATAAATTGATTGTAACGTGGTTGAGCGAGGCGATCTCTAAATAACACTCAAGACAGTTTCAAATAATGAATTTATTTACAAAAAAAATAAATCAATAGAAAATATTTACAAATTCTCACTCACTTTCACCCTCACTCACACACTCACTCTCGTTCAAAACTAAGTGCTTAAATCTCAACCCCAAAAATTAACTCCCTTCTTAACAATTTCTAGATATATGTATAGACAGCTAAATGATCTTACTAATAATGTTCAGTTTTCAAACACAATTATACTGTAATGCTAATATTATCTATGTTGCCAAACGTTCACAAGAACACTTCTTGTCCACTAGTCCTATCGCTATAGGGTTCCACTTATCTCAGCCATCGACATCTAGAAACGGACGTCTGCGCTGATGGTTCAATAATGACATTCACAAGTCCACCCTCATCACTATTTCTGGGGCTGTAGTCCTAGAACAGGTTGTGGTGTGGCGCGGTAGTGAAACATAGTCATATCGGATCCAATCGTGTGCTACATCATGCTCATCGACCACTGTCACAACGCTACAAAGTCAACACTAATAAATCAACTGTATCAATACGAACAGTATATAAATCCATGTAGGCAACAACCATAGGCAACATTATTATATTAATATAGTGTATAATATCTAATAGCTGTCTATATTGATTAAAATACATATGCATGGTAACATGTAAACAAAGTTTAAACCAATATGGCTTCCACTTCCGGAAACTCACTTCCGCCCAACACATTTAATTTATTTTATCAAAAAATATCTCCACAGTAGAAAAATACGTTTAAAAGGAGACGAAAAATACAAATACAAAAGGCGTTTAAAGTTTATAGAAATAAGAATGGGTTATTTAAACTTTCTCTCTACTGTCACACCTGAGTGCACAACACAGGTAAGTTTTGTGAATGCTGGCCAAGCTATATTTAGAAATGGGTTAAACGACAAAGTTTTACTTTATATGCAAAAATAACAAGAATACATATCGAATGCACTGTATATTACTCACCACGGTCTGTTTTCCGTGCCCGTGTTATGAAGTAAGTCAAGCAGCTATATGCATAGACATGCTGGTAGATAAATCATGCGCCCCTCTTGCAACACGACCGCACACCCGAGAAAATGGCTCGGTTCTACTACGTCACACACGATCACGTGTTTAAATTACAGAATTGTGGGTAATACCCAGCCGGGTTTAAAATACAGGGCCGTAAAGCTAACCTGATATATGTGATTGTTACATACCTCCCCCCTTTTTAAGAAAATTGTCTACAATTTTCTCACAGAAACAATCACATATATTCAGGATACAACTAAAGAAAATATTCTGAACGTATTTACAAAACGTACCTAATGCGTACCTCTGAAATGTCTATACTAACTACTGACGGCTCAAGTAATCTGCTCCGACATTGTCGCTGCCCTTGATTGTTACAATTCGGAAACGATATTGTTGGAGAAGTAAGGCCCATCTCATCAAACGAGAATTCTCAGTCTTTGACTTGTCCAGGTACGTAAGTGGTTGATGGTCGGTTTCTAATATAAACTCCTGACCGTATAAATATTGGTGAAATTTTTGTACTCCCCATACAACTGCAAGACACTCTTTTTCGATTACTGCATAGGATCGTTCTCTATCTTGCAATTTTCTGCTCGCATATGCCACAGGAAGTTCCTTTCATTTTCCAGCTGAAGGAGTACGGCTCCTATCCCATCTTCTGAAGCATCTGTGCGTAAGATAAATGTGCGTTCAAAATCTGGCAGTTTAAGGATAGGTCTCTTATTTAACAAATCTTTCAAAATATCAAATGCTTGCTGAGTACTCTCTGTCCATTTTACTCTGTTTGGCTGACCTTTCTTCGTCAGGTTTGATAAAGGGATTGCAATCACTGAAAAGTTTGGGATAAACTTCCTATAAAACCCTGCTAGTCCCAAAAAAGATCGAACTTGTTTCTTTGTTTCAGGGATAGGTGCATTCTTTAAAGATTCAATCTTATCCTCCTCAGGTCGTAGTCTCTGCTGACCGATGATATGTCCGAGACATTCTAGTTCGGAGAATGCAAAGAAACATTTCGATGGTCTGGCGGTCAATCCGGCGTTTTGTAGGCGAACGAACAATTCTGTCAGTACTTTCAGATGATCTTCCCATGTATCAGTTGAAATCATGATATCATCTATGAAGTTGTCAACCTCGTTCATACCATGTAACAGTTTTCTCATCAGCCTGTTAAATGTCTCTGGCGCATTCACTAGCCCAAACGGCATAGTTGTGAATTGGAATAGTCCACATGGTGTCGAAAATGCTGTGAGATGTTTGCTGTATTGATCCATGGGCACTTGCCAGTATCCTTTACTGAGGTCAATTTTTGATACAAACTTCTTTCCGGACATCTTTGCGAAAATGCTTTCAGGATTTGGCATTGGTTCTGAATCGAACACTGTAATGTTGTTCAGCTTCCGAAAGTCCACGCAGAATCTATTTGTTCCATCTTTCTTTCGGGCAATCACTATTGGTGCGCAATATGGCGACGAAGAAGGTTCAATAACTTTCAGTTGAAGCATCTTGTCGACTTCCTCTTTGATAGTTTTTTCTGTGTGAAAAGGAAGCGGATACTGTTTTATTCGCACAGGTTCATTTGTCATCAATTCTATTCTGTGTTCCACCAAATTCCTGACTCCAGGTAAGTCAGTAAGAACATTTGCAAACGACTCTGATAATTTCTGTATTGCATTACGTTGATCTGATGTGATATTTTCTGAAATATTGACATCATTGTAAGTTTCTGTTTGTACGGCAGGTGGTAGAAGAATGTGTTCTTTGTTGTCATCTGTTTCATCATCGTCACCATCAAAGTCTATCAATGACACACTACATGCTGAAAATGCACCACAGCATTCATCTTCTCTTTCGATGTACTGCTTGAGTAAGTTTGCATGGATTGTCTTAATCTTTCCATCAATATTGACTTTGTAATCCATGTCTCCCAATCTTTCAACTATGTCAAATGGACCCTTCCATTGCATTAGTAGTTTGTTTGCTTCTGTAGGAAGAAGTATTAAGACTTTGTCTCCTACTTTCATTTCCTGACTTTTGTCTTTTTGTTGTAGTATTTTCTCTGTTTCTGTTGCGCCTTCTCTAGCTGTTCGTGGGCAATTTTGCATGTTTCCTCTAATTTCTCTCTTAAGTCTATGACATACTGGTATGTAGTCTTGACGTCATCATCCGGAATTTCTTCAGTCCACAATTCTTTGAGTATCTGCATAGGACCTCGTACTGTGTGACCATACAAAAGTTCAAATGGTGCAAAGCCTAAACTCTCATGAGGTACTTCTCGATATGCAAAAAGTAACGCATTGATGTATTTGTCCCAATCTTTTGGTTTTTCTGCACACATTCTTTTCAACATTTGTTTCAGAGTACCATTAAATTTCTCTACTAATCCGTTACAGATTGGGTGGTAAGGAGAAGTGGTGAGTCTCTTTAAGGATAACAATCGACTGACTTCTTTCATTAGGTCTGAAGTGAACTGTGATCCTTGATCAGACAACATTTCTCTCGGTACTCCTACGCGGCTGAATATATCGACCAAAGCCTCTGCCACGCGTTCTGTTTCTATTCCTGGTAATGGTACAGCCTCTGGATATCGAGTTGCGTAGTCAACCAAGGTAAGTATGTATTTGTTTCCTTTGGTGGTTCGTGGATCGAGTGGCCCCACTAGATCAACTGCTACTCGTTTGAATGGTGTGGTAATTATTGGCATCCTTCCAAGTGGTACTGGTTTGGTTCTTCCTTTCGGGATTGTTCTTTGGCAAATATCACAGGATTGGCAGTATCTTCTAATATCTGCTTGAACACCAGGCCAGTAGAATTCTGATGTTAATCTATCTGTAGTTTTCTTGATTCCAAGGTGACCTGCCATTATTGTTTCATGCGCCAATTTCATCACTGCGTTTCTGTATTTCTTTGGCACAATGAGTTGTTGAAAAACCTTGCCGTTTGAACATTTTGGACTTGTGAAATCCCTGTACATAATATTGTTCCGTTCATAAATCTTGGTTTTTTCTCCATCTTTATATGATTTCTCTGAATTGTCTTTGGCTAAAGTTCTTAACTTTTCTAATGTTTGATCTGTTTGTTGTTCTTGCGCGATCTCTTTTGGTGTAACTTCTGAGACTGCATCAGGAACTCTTAATGGTTTATAGGTCGGACTTCGTTTCTTTGCTTGTGCACGAGTCTGTACTGCCGCTGTTGTTCCGGTTGATCGAATCCATGATGTATCAGGATCATCTGGGTTTCTTACACCATTGACATTTCCGAGGATCAAGTCATATGACGGATTGTCAAAACACCAAGCAATCACTGTACCGGTGTAGTAAGGCGTATCTATTTCAACTTCAGCTAGATCTGCTTCGACAACACTTCCATCTGCTAGAATACACTTTTGATTTTGTCCTGTCATCTGATCGGGTTCAAATAGATCTCTTCTAATCATAGCACGACTGCAACCAGTGTCCCTGAGAACGTTGATGATTCTATCACCGATGCATCCTTTCACAATTGGCATGTTCGTCTCGTTAAATGTTACAGTTTCACTAACATGTGGTAGGTCTATTTGTTTGTCGATTACTGACAATCCTTGACCTTGTCGATAATTTCCATGTCGTTGATTTCCTTGGAATTTTTCAAAGTTTCTGTTGTTAGTTTGCTGTCTAGCTGTACTTGGATTCTGATTTCTGTATCGTGTATTCTTGTTACCGGATTTTTCGTTGCCATGACCGCCATCACTAAATCTGTCTCTTTGGTTTCTAACTTGTCTACGTGAGTCACATTCATTAGCTTTGTGTCCAAATCTTTAACATATAAAACATCCTCTTTGATTAGTTGATGTAGCTTGCACATTGTCTTTGGATTGAAACTGACGATCGTTGTTTTGTCTATTATTTTGTTGGTTTCTTTCGAATCCAAATGGCTTCTGTGTGAGGAAAGACGAAGTAGTAGTTCTGGCTTCCGCAAATTGATCAGCGAACTGTGCCATTTCCTGAATATTTAATGGACATCTTTCCTTAAGGAAAAGTGAAAGTTCCTTATTACAACACAATAGGAATTGTTCCCTTAGAATGAGATCCTTCAGTTCTTCATACGTTTTTGTGGATTCTGATAGTTCAATCCAGCGTTCTAAATAACTGTCTAGCCTAGAAGAGAACTAACTGTGAAAACGTCTCACTTCCATCAGGTTTTGATGTTCGAAATTTTTTCCGGAAGCCATCCTCTGTCATTTCAAATCGTTTGTAAAGTGCGTTCTTAAGTTCATCATAATCAAGAGCACTGGACGGTGGTAATCTAGCGAAAACATCCAAAGCCTTTCCAGTCAAAAGAGCACTAAGATGTGATCCCCAGTTGATGCGAATCCAATTTTGCGCAGTAGCATATCTTTCGAACCGCTGAATATACGCATCAATATTGTCTTTTGTTTCGTCAAAAGGAGGTAATTTAGGACCTTTCATTGGTTGGTGAGTTTCAATAACGTGAGTTGATTCCATGGATGATTTCTGCGTTCTCTCTGCTGCAACTGCTTGAAATTGTTGGTCAGCCTCAAGTTCTTGTATTTTTCTTTGATGCTCGGACGCTGCGAACTGTTCTTTTTTGTCTTCCATTTCAATTTGATGTTGTCGTTCTTCTCGAGCGCGATCACTGTATTCTTTCTCCATTTGTAGCTTAAATTCTCTTTCTTCTCTTGCCTGTCTTTCGGTTCTATCTTTTTCCCGTTCATCACGCATACGAGATTGTTCATCACGCACAAATTGTTTAAGTTCTTCATCTTTTAGTCCCATCTTGGCTCCCATCTCCAAGAGTTTCTCCATTTCCGTGAT
>WFKH01011801.1:57897439-57937072 GCA_016163765.1 Magallana hongkongensis | reverse complement strand
TACAAATACAAAAGGCGTTTAAAGTTATCGATAGAAATAAGAATGGGTTATTTAAACTTTCTCTCTACTGTCACACCTGAGTGCACAACACAGGTAAGTTTTGTGAATGCTGGCCAAGCTATATTTAGAAATGGGTTAAACGACAAAGTTTTACTTTATATGCAAAAATAACAAGAATACATATCGAATGCACTGTATATTACTCACCACGGTCTGTTTTCCGTGCCCGTGTTATGAAGTAAGTCAAGCAGCTATATGCATAGACATGCTGGTAGATAAATCGTGCGCCCCTCTTGCAACACGACCGCACACCCGAGAAAATGGCTCGGTTCTACTACGTCACACACGATCACGTGTTTAAATTACAGAATTGTGGGTAATACCCAGCCGGGTTTAAAATACAGGGCCGTAAAGCTAACCTGATATATGTGATTGTACATTGATCTTATACGTTCAGTCTGAAGAATTTAGTTTCGTTTCATTCAAAAAATTCATTTGTTATATCAGAAAAGTGTGAAGGGTCTGCAGTTTTCAGTATGGCATATTTACCAGTACTACATGAAACCTTAAAACTGTAAATAGTGTAGAAACCAACACAAAAGCATAACGATGCTCAATTGCAATAAAAATGATCGACGTTAATACGCAAATCAAATGTAAAGGAGTACAATGATTTAGGTTTCAGTTTCGTTTCTATTAATATTTCGGTTTTAAAATCAGCGAGAAAACAAAAAATGTATACACAAATACATCTTAATCTGACACGCATCGGGTAAATATCAAGCATAGTAATCATAAATAAAGATATATAGCGTGTTTAAAGTAGGTAATATGTTTTCTGTACTCACTTGGATTGATCCAGATATGTTGTATACATAATTCAACTAATCTGTTCTTTTCGTCTGAGACGCAATGTCAGTCATTCTCGGGACTCGAACATTGAAGGGAGACTGCATCTTGCTTCCAAACAGATTCTTCAAAAGCACAAGGCCATTTCCTTAGCTTATAATTAAACATGACCAGTAGCGAGGAATAGCCCAACACAGCTCGTCCGATAAATAAAATCGTGCTTACGTCACTAAGTCACGTGAAAGTCGAAAAGTCGATAATCGGAAGATAGAAACTAACTAACTATTAGTTATTAATTATAGCGATTGGTATTCTGTGCTTGATTCATTATCCAAAATATTGTTTAATTTATAATTATCTAATTTTATAATCTATATGAGCTGTTTTTTTACCAAATGAAAAAAAGTAAAAATGCCGATTGCATAAGTGACAGACCACTGACATTTTTACCTAGCCTTGGAAGAATTTAGGTAATTCGTCATTTGTAAGGAAATAATACAGGAGCGGACAAACTTGTCTGCAAATAAAATTTGAATAAGTCGATCTCTTGATATGTTTAGCAAGTCTGGACATATTACAAAATATTATATAATTCTGTCACATATAAAAACTTCTACATTTAGTCAGGAAAGGGTTTTAAAACAGACATGGAAATGGAGATTACAAGACCATGGACGTGTACAGGTAACTTTGTCAAATTGGTGAATTTAATGTAATTCGGAAATTTAAAAAAAAGTTACATTTAACGGACCTTACTCCCAATTTGAAACTTTTATCTTTAGTCAGGATGGGGTACAAGAATAGACTCAATGGCCTTGTAAAGGAATTTAGTTTGCACGATCATTAATATGTATACTAACTTAGTCAAACTGATATAAGCAAACAAATAAACCCCGCAGCATGTTCAAACTATATTTATGTCTTTTATACAAATATTGTCAAATACTCCATAGTTATTCAGTGCATATTGAAATCATTAAGAATGATGTTGTTTACAAGGATTTGCAGGAGATGTACCTGTACATGTGATTGCAAATCATTTATGTTTTAAAATCATTATTTTATTGAAAATATATGGATTCATTTTAAATTAATGATTCAAAAAACAAAATATTTTTGCAGTTTATGAGATAAACTTTGAGTTAAAAGATATTCCGTTTATTTATTCTTTAATTATCTTTAGTTATAATTTTTTTAAATTCCTAGTTTACAGATTTTTTTAAATTTTAATTTTAAATTTTTAAATTCCTAGTTTACAGACTCGAATTTCTTTGAAATTTGATTATATATTTCCTTTTTATTTATTTGTAAATATTGTTTATTTATCAACTCTTTCTTCGTTTACTCGGTGTTTGGTTGTTTCTAAACAAGTTGTCCAACAACTCTAAAACAAAAAACTCTACAAACATAGGCCAACTCAGGAGCATTATTATTGATTACCTCCTTTTCGCCCAGCCACCTAATTAGCAATGGGACTTCAAATAGGAGCATAATTTGTCATATCTCAAAATTGTTACTTATTTTTGAATACAGAACCATCTCAAGTGCCTTTTTGTGATACTTCGCTATAACAAATACAATAACCTATAAAGATTATTAAATTGCCCACTATCGAATTATACTTTTTACACTTTCATTCTAGACTTATTGAAGTTCAACGCTCTTTATGTGTCTAAAGCGGTGCATATCCCTAATCTACTTGATAAAAAACTGTAAATGGTGGATCAAGTAAAACACACACTTGGATTTATTTATTGAAAAACAAATCAAAATGCATACAAAAGTAAAATAAATCTTATAAAAGGATAAGCATATCCAGACTTGCATACATGTATCTTGCAAAAAGCATAATAAAAGGCTAATATCTCAGGCAGGGAAATAGTGGCGGTATTCTTATGGAAATTACATCAACACAGCATTTAAATTGTATCTATTATACCTGGCACATTGATCATATTCAAACATAAATCATTTTAAATCTTTAATGATTGTCTAAGTTTAATTAGGTATCATTTTTGTTTTTGCTTTTTCAAAAATTTCATATTTCAGTAATCGAATTTGATATTTTTGCCATTCATCAACTGAAAAGTAGAAAACAAAGTACGTTTTTTCTTCCAAATATTTTAACATATTCTCCATTATTTTGGGCGCTCGTTCCAGAAAGCGTGGCCAATCGTCTATAGGTTGACGGAACATATACAAGGAAACATCTTGTAATGGTTCCCAAAGATCAAGAGAATGTTCAAATCTTGATTTACCAAATAGTTTACTGTCAGCAATGGACTTCATTCTCTGTCCCATTCCCATTTCGTCATCTGAGATAAATATCAGCACACCTTGCTCTTTCAGATCCTCAGCGTCTGAAATGCGTGGAACACTTTCAAGTTTAACTAAGAAAAAAATAATGAATAAAATGATGGCATTGGGCAATTTTTAAATTTGTGTCGATTTTAATTATTTTGCCGGAATCCTAAAATGTAACATATTCTATAGATTGAAATTTTAGAAAAACAATTTGACAAACGTTTAAAGAATCCATTAATTGATTTGATATTGATATTGCAAGTTTTCGCTCTCTAATCAACTACCTACACTAATTTGTCGTAAACAAAGCCTTACCCGTTTTTTCTGTTTTCTTTGGTTTGTTTGTTGTTAAAGGAATATTGTTATGTCGATCTTCTGAAATTTATAACACAATGTCTTATGATTCTTATATTTCATTGGATTTATTTAACTCGTATTCGCATTGGAGAAATGTTTAAGTTTTGTTAAATTCTTAAATACATGTTAATTTATTGATTTTCGACATATTTTAACAGGTTGTGGAATGACTCATAGATCAGTGGTTCCATGTTAATTAATTGACATTTCTTAAAACATGTTTATCCTTTATTGCATGATTTAAGAAAACCTACAAGTTTAAGGTTCATCGGTACAGGTACATCGTTATAAAAATATTACATGATTTTGTATGCGGTGTCTTCTCACTGCGTATCGGTTATTATCATGTCAAAACTCCAATACACGCTACATATGAATTTAAGTCAATAAACATGTTTGAAAATAACTAAAAGTATAGTTCAGCTTTAGATAATGACATCGGTTGTAGTAAACGTCAATCACTTCAACACTCAATGAAATACCATCTTCAAGTTGCATCTAATAAATTAGTAAAATGATGATCCCAAAGATAATGTTTAAATACATCGCTTTTATACTTTGCCTCGCTGTTTAGGTAGATTTAGTTAAAGCAGTTTGTAGTATTAATAAAATGATTTATATTTGAACACCCAATGTTAATAATTTCAGAGAAAACAAACTCTGGTCCGTGTTTGAATTGCTGATCAAATCTGCAGTCGCTACAATATCCATTTATACTCTGTCCCAGGTTTCTGCTTCCACCACTTTTTGCTTGATATTTCGATAAACATAAATACCTTTGTGCCAAAACTACGTTCATCAAAAGTCCAGCTTATCTGTTTTGAAACGCCCCCTCTACCGCTTTAGGTTTCAATACACAGGCCAAAATAGATAGTCGACGGTGATTTTGCATTGCATCAGCCATGAAATAGCCCGGATGATAACGTTGAAAAATTGTATGAGATATATGAGTGAATTCCGAATGGAGAAAAGATGTAAACGTTTCCCATTATAGATCTCCGTAAGAAATCTGTTTTCGTTCCTGTGAATTTTTCCGAGTAAAAAATGATAAATAGACTTAACTCACTATGCGTTAAGTCCCTTTATGGAGACAAACAGAGTAAGCCAGCCCATGAAAGATAACTCCTGTTGTTAGGGCCCTTGTTATATCCCGTGTAAACCCCTATTGCCCATATTAGGAAATTTAGGTAAGAACATGCGCAAATATTCCGCGTTACGACCTCCTTTTGCTGCTGACACTGGCCCGGATAAGACGCATAAACTGATCGCTAATCCAATCTACTGGAATCATCATCGGAAGCATATGTTAGGTTCAATTTCTAAGTTTACATTACTTTTTCTTATATTTTCATTTGGCTATCTTTATTTGCCTTACTTATATAGTAAGTTTTACCAAAAACCTCGATGTATTATCTGCTTATTTAAGGCCTAATTTTTATTTTTGAAATCTCGGCCGTGCACGTGGTCAATTAAATAATCGCTAATTTACTTAATGACATTTTCTCTACAAAAAAATCCATATTTCTTGATAATTTATCAAATATTAGAAAAATATGGATGATATAAATAAATTGAATGAACAGCTATACGTACGTGGGAAATACTTAATTTTTTTTTGTTTTCCCTTAAGACATCGCGTTGAGAGCTAAACACAAGTCCACGTCGCCATATGTCCGCCCGTCCAGAGCGCGTGGTACCCGGCCCACTTCCAGCAATGCAACAGTAACGATGCCCAGCGTTCCCGCAGCCAATTCAGTGTCAGCGATGCAAACAGGGCCCACCAGTGTTGCCTCTGGCTCTTGTCATGCAGTTGCCTTGGGATCCGCGCCCTCCTTTGACCCCGCAGCCAATGTAGTTTCAATGCCGCAATCCTCGCCCTCAAGCGTTGCCTCAGGTCCGCACATGTTCCTGCCTCCGAGATCCCATCAAGTTCTGTTTCTCGGTCATCTATATCCAACCCACCCGGGAATCAAAGCGATGCATATCCATCCACGTCAGGTATGCTAACGCTTGCCAATACCTTTCCAAATTATTTTCATGCTATCTATCCCCACTTGTCTTCAGGCATTCCCACATCTGTCCCAGCGGTTCCTTAAGGTTTCAATACCAGTAATCCTACTCCCCTTGTAAGTGTATCCGATAACCTTGGCCTTCATGTTCCGCAAACAACTAAGGACAAAATATGGGAAAAACAGTACATCGCTTGATTAAAGTTGTACAATCCGATATTGATTCGGGGGATCAACAAAAAATTGCTATAGTTCAAGGTCAGTTGGTTCTACAACCGAAGCCCAATCAAAACAAAATCACTTCAATTCAATCATGGACCGATGCATTCTTAATATTCGCCAGTATCTATCTTGCAAAGTATCCTAATGACGCCCAGGGCATTCTAAAGTACAGGCAAACTATACTTTTGGGGGCCAATCGCAGTCCTTCTTCAAACTGGATTGAGTATGACAGGCAATTCAGATTGAAAATGTCCAAGTATACGTCCACCCACTGGGGCTCAGTCGATGCTGAACTCTGGCTGTTATATATGTCATCACAAGTTCCAATGACCACTCAGCCTCCTTCCACTTTGAAATGTTACGATTATAACTTCAGGGGCTCTTGCGCAAAGTTCCCATGTTTATATCAACATTCATTCATGTACTGCCACAAAACTCACCCTTGTATTTATTGCAGGCTGGAAAGACCTTCTCAGACCAATCTCACACAGCCAAACTTGCAATTCAACTCACGTCAACAGCGTAACCCCTCTCAAAGTCCCGTCAGACCTAGATTTCAACCACAACTCCCTAGACAGAGATATATAGGGCCTAGGTCATTCCCCAATTAATATTCACAACCTTAAAAAATGCCTGGTGGATTATCCCTGTAAAAATATTGCTACATCCTTGCTTAATGGGTTTCAAAAAGGGTTTTACCTGCATTTCAAGAATTCCATTATTACAAAAAAACCTTAAAATCAGCAGTTTCTCATAAACCTCAACTCCTAAGTATTATTCAGAAAGAAGTTCATCTGGGGCGAATGTCAGGACCATTTTTAAATCCGCCTATGGCTAATTTAAGTTGTTACCCAGTAGGTGTGTTACCAAAGAAAGATGGTGGCTGGAGGCTTATAACAAATCTTTCAGCACCCGTTGGTAATAGTGTCAACAGCAGTATTGAGCATGAATTATGTTCCGTTTCGTATTCTTCTTTCGATCAAGCAATACAAATAATATTGTCTCAGGGTAAGGGCTCTGAACTTTGCAAAATGGATTTGTCCAGCGCCTTCCGACTTATACCAATCCATCCATCAGACTTCTGTTTGTTAGGCATGTTTATTGATGGAAAATACTATTTTGATAAATGTATGCCATTTGGTTGCGCAATCGCTTGCTCAACTTTTTAACAGTTTTCTACTTTTCTCCACTGGCTGGTTTCTAGAAGAGCGGGCAATGATAACATTATTCATTATCTTGACGATTTCTTATTCATAGGTAAACAAAAATCACAAGCGTGTTATAACACCGTACAAGTTTTTAAACAAACATGGCAAGAATAAGGCGTACCTATTAACCACAACAAAACTCAAGGTCCCTGTACAAAGTTGACGTTCCTTGGCCTAGGTATCGACACAACTAAATATACGATATTTATACCTGATGACAAATCTATTCAACTTCAAGAAAAACTTTCTTACGTACTAAATGCAAAAAAGGTTACTTTGAGAGAAATGCAGTCTCTTGTAAGTTCTCTTTAATTTTTTGGTAAACCACTCCCCGGCAGTAGAGCTTTCAACCACAGATTCTACAACGCAAGAATAGGTATAAAAAAGCCTCACCACTTCATAAAAATCACACATCCCATGAAAAAGGATGTTTGTGTGTGGTTAGATTTCCTAGAAAATTTTAATGGTAAAACTATTTCCAGAATTAGTTTGGTCCAACAACGATACTTTACAACTTTTCACCGACAGTTGCGGCTCCTGCGGTGGAGGCGCATTTTTTAACAATCATTGGACTGTTTTAGTATGGCCTAGTACATGGGACCTAGAGTTGCGCAGAGACATTACCTACTTAGAACTCATACCTATCCTTGTAGCTATATGGTTATGGTCAGAACAATTAGCAGCCAAAAAATTATTAATAAATACTGACAACATGGCCTTAGTCCACATTGTCAACTCAAAGTCAAGTAAGACTGACAGGGTTATGTCCTTGATTAGGCCTCTTGTGCTCATTTGTTTAAAGCATAATATCCAAATCAAAGCTACCCACATAAGAGGGTATAAAAACTCAATAGCAGACTCAATTTCTCGGTTTCAGTGGCAGAGGTTCAGGACTCTAGCTCCACATGCGGACCCTTTTCCGACCCAGATACCTCCTGCATTATTGACTCGCTTAGGCCTCATCTAGACCATATCTTATCCGCTGCTGTCTCACACAATACCGCCTTAACTTATCAGAAAGGACTCAATTCATTTTGCGCTTTTAGAAGTAAATACTCGCTCCCCGCGCTATGGCCACCTCCGCTTCATCAGATTATTAATTTTAAAGCATACCTTTCTGCAAACTCGTGCTCTCATTCCACCGTCAGGTGTTATTTGAGTGCAATCAGTTATCAGTCGCAAATTCAAGGTAAACAACACACCACTAAGGCATTTATTGTTAAGAAACTATTAGAAGGGTTGCATAGATTAAATCCATCTAAGGATGTCCGCTCATCTATAACTCTTCCTCTGTTAAGTCAAAAAACGTCCATATTACCACATGTGTGCACCAATTCATACGAAGTCGTATTGTTTACATCTGCATTTCAGTTAGCATTTTTCGCCTTATTACGGGTCAGCGAGTTTAATGTTACAAGCAAAAAATCCACCCCCCTTTCCATCAGCGATATTTCCATTTCGGAATCCATAATAACGGTCACAATACGCAGTTCGAAAACTGATCAACACTTCGCGGGCTCTACAATTCATATTAACTTCAATGCAGACACATCTAATTTATTTCAGTCAATCTTGCAATATTTTACAATTAGACCATCTATTCAAGGCCCTTTTTTTGCCATCTAAATTCAAAACCCCTCACATCATACCAATTTACGTCAGTTTTACACAAAGCAATTAAATTCTTGGGTTTAGACACCTCCACATTTAAGTTCCATTCATTCCGCATCGGTTGCGCAACTCATATGTATTCTACTGGTGTACCGGAAGAGGAAATAAAAGCTAAAGGAAGATGGAAATCGAACGCAATTTACTCGTACATTTGCATTTGATTACATACTCCATTACTCATTTGCAGATTAAATTTAATGATAGGTTCGTCAGATATTCATTTTGTTTCGTTACTAATAGTTACCAAGATTTTAGGTCATACGTCGGTGTGGATAGTTGGAAGTTCCATAATACGTAATGCATCAGAACATGCCTTTGGGAACTACGGTAACCACCACCTCAACCTCAAGCCTTACAATATTTCTGTCAGATGGTTCGGCAAAGGAGGCGTGATCTGGGAGGACCTTGAACCCTTTCTGCATAACATGGTCAGCAAGTTTGGTCAACCAGGCGTAATCGTAGTGCATTGTGGTGGAAATAGTATAGCTTCGATGTCTTTGCGTCGACTTCAAAAATTTATGAAACTTACCATCTCCAACATGCAAGCTCATTTTCCTACATGCAAAAGTATTTGGTCGCAGATTTTACCAAGAAATTACTATAGACATTCATATTCACACATTGCTGCAGAACGAGCCCGAAAACGTATTAATAGTTCACTATCAACCTTCATTATGTCAAGGGGCGGGGGGGTACATTCATTACCCAGATCTTGGTTGTTGCTCGCCGAAACTGTACAGGGATGGAATCCATTTATCCGACATTGGACAATTCATATTTTTGAATACTATGCAGGCTGGTTTGTACAAAATCATCACTCAAAACATCTCTTGCTATCCGACTCGATAATGTGTATATTACATAATATATGGTTTTGTGTTGAACCCAGGCAGTTTCGTCTTGGTTTAGGCAAAATTTGCCGCTTGTGGCGGATGCCTTCCTTCAATCAGCAAGCTGATCGATGGAATGCATTTGGCCGAATTTTGAAAGGAGTCCTGCCGCACATTCTGTTTTAGTCCAGGGTCTGCGGCCAGTAATATGGGCTCCTGCCATTTTCATTTAATTTGCTACATCATATACTCGTGTGAAGTCGATGTAGTTCATTGCCATTTATCATTGTAATTGTCATTTTATATAATACAGTTTATTTCCTGGTAAAGTCATTTATCATTAACAACGTCAGTTCAATATCATTTATCATTGTCTTATAAACATTATCATTGACTTATAAACATTATCATTGACTTGATCATTGTTTTATATATATCAATTTATCATTGTTTCATTTATGTACAATAAATAATAAAGCCATGACAGAAACTGCCAACATGTTTTCTATTACTCTGTTCTGTCGAAGTAATTAGACTTAACTCACTATGCGTTAAGTCCCTTTATGGAGACAAACAGAGTAAGCTAGCCCAGGAAAGATAACTCCTGTTGTTAGGGCCCTTGTTATATCCCGTGTAAACCCCTATTGCCCATATTAGGAAATTTAGGTAAGAACATGCGCAAATATTCCGCGTTACGACCTCCTTTTGCTGCTGACACTGGCCGGGATAAGACACATAAACCCCTCCAGCCCTCCCTTTAGCTTATTTTAAATATTTTTAAATTGTTGATGTAATACAAATTATCCCGTAAGAATTATTTTATTGATATTGTAATTTTTCTTTAAGACATACTAAACAAGTGACTTTATGTAGTTGTCTTTTGTTGCTGCTGTCTTTTTTTTTTTCGTATTTCAGATGTTGATCACGTCTCACCAACAACCTGTATCACGTCATGGCTTTGAAGGATTTTGGTGTTCTGCCGAATTTTGAAAGGAGTCCCGCCGCACATTCGGTTTTAGTCCAGGGTCTGCGGCCAGTAATATGGGCTCCTGCCATTTTCATTTAATTTGCTACATCATATACTCGTGTGAAGTCGATGTAGTTCATTGCCATTTATCATTGTCATTTTATATAATACAGTTTTATTCCTGGTAAAATCATTTATCATAAACAACGTCAGTTCAATATCATTTATCATTGTCTTATAAACATTATCATTGACTTGTAAACATTATCATTGACTTATATTTACATTCGGTGTATATTTCCCCTTATGTTTGCATTGGAAATCTGCGAAGTTCAATTTTCTATGAATACGCTTTGCTTATTCATGCGCCATGAGCACAAATATAAACGTCACCACGTGTTTTGAGTATATTTATTTTTTTAAGGTTAAATGAAACGTTAAACTTTACATAACCAATTTGATATGTACTTTTAAAAAATAATCATTAAATTATATCTACTCCTTAATTAAAAAGATTTTTCTCTACAAAGTTTATGACACTATATTTTTAGCCGTGGAAGCGTACTAAATAACATGTTAATATGGCTGTTCCATGTATGTTTCATATCCCTGACTGTATAATGGTTTTACAGCGACGATACACATATATTTCATCCAAAAAACATCAGTATGAATATAAATATAAGCATTGAATGCTTATTTTTGAATGTCGTCGGTCCTATGACACACTAATGCGGTGCAGAGAAATTATTATACCGCGCTAACGCGCGGTATTCAATTTGTCTGCACCGCATTGGTGTGTCATAGGACCGACGACATCCAAAAATAAGCATTCAATGCTCAAATAAACATTATCATTGACTTGATCATTGTTTTATATATATCAATTTATCATTGTTTCATTTATGTACAATAAATAATAAAGCCATGACAGAAACTGCCGACACGTTTTTCTATTACTCTGTTCTGTCGAAATAATGTGTTGATATCTTGGATTTTTTCCCTTTTATCGATTTCAATTGTATTTCTTTCACAGGTATGTGATTTTTAAATTGAAAATCATCAAAAAGTGAATGAAGCAATAACTTTGGACAGACTATACAAATAGTTATTGCAACTTATTGATTACGATATCAACAGTTATGACACTGATACATGTACCCATCGCAGAAATAAAAAGGTTTGTTTTTACCTTTATATTTGATAAGTGGAACTTTTACTGCTGTTTGTTTTCCTAAATGCGAACCTACAATTACGGTAGAACAAATGGTATAATATGATATGAAACTATAATATATGATGGAAAAAGCAAAAACTGTTGCAAATTGTTCATGCTTTTGAAAAAAAATGTTAATCAAAATAAAGAGAAACGACTTTACAGGTTTGTCAAGTATTTTCTTTCAATGAATCAACCTATTTATTATGTTAACAAGTTCTAAAGAAATTTCATTTGTGTTCCAATTCTATTTTCACATCCTATAGCACAAGCAAATTAAAATAATTATTTTTTCTTGTTTTGAGTACAATTTGATGCATTAATTAATTTACCGATCGTTGGCCGTACGGTGTCATCCGAAGTCGATGTACCATCATCACGTCTTCCTTTATTAAAATTACCGCATTTTTAATCTTGCCCGTTTTAAAAAAGCAAGTGTTTGCAAGTTCAAAATTTTGTACGCATTGCATCCCAGAATTTTAGAAATAATACATATCTGCAGGATACTGTGTGTCACAAAATGAAGTTAAGTTCTGGTATTTTATGTAATTTTCAAAGGACTATATATGATATGGGCCTTATATGGCCCTTAGAATTAAGGCCATCAATTTACTGTAATTCTTCGCATCAGTTGTAAAGATATACATATGGAATTTTTTCATTATTTTCATTTTGATCTAAATCACCACAATTTTAAAATATGACATCATCAAGTTAACCTTTTCCCGCCATTTTCGCATTTTGAGCATAAAACATCGTGTTTTCAAGCATTTTTTAGGGAAAAAATTGAGCAATAACTTGAACAAACAAAATATTTTCATCAAAGATGTCTATATCCAAAACGTATAAGTGACACAAAATTCGTTTTTGTTCAAGTCACTTCTGACGTCATATGTTGCCAGTGAGTGCAAATAAATAGGTGAAAAAACATATATTATATCAACTATTCTAAAAATAACATAATAATTTAATGTACCTGAAACACTTTTAAAAAATGCGATTTATGGGGTAATATTAGTCACATATCATGTATAAAATTTTGATTAGAATTGTGTTATCCAAGCAAAAATAAACAACCAAAAACTTTACCGTCTACTGTTAAAGGAATGTTGTCAGGGGTGGATCCTTCAATGTTACCTTTTTCTGTTGGTACAGAATGGTAATTTGTTTTTTAAGTACTGTAGACTGTGAACAATGACTTGCAAAAATGAGAGATGTTATAATAATCATATATATACCAATGCTTCTTTTTTAAACCATTATCATTTTTTCTGAGTAGTCTGTATATTATAAAAAAAATGGTAACAAACCGCTTTGTTTAGATTTACGCCCTCCCTTCTTGCTGTTCCGGTAAATACATACAACACACAGAAGTATAAATAAAACCAAAGCAACAGGAATTATGACATAATACAGGTATGTAGGGAACTGCTCATTTGCGCCATGATCTCTCGTAGAAGAACTGCAAAAAGATTGAAATACATATAATGAGAGATAATTCATGATATAATTTTAGATATTTGGTGTAATCATTAAATCAACGACTACAAAACAATACGTTCCTTTTGCAATTCTCTCTCTCTCTCTCTCTCTCTCTCTCTCTCTCTCTCTCTCTTTACCTTATAGTTGTAGTCGCCAAGCTTGTTCTTCTATAACAGATAGGATCTAAAATATTAAATAGGTGAATTGTTTATAAATTATTATATATTGAGAAAACTGGACGTATCTAAAGCTACTTTAAGATGTACCGGTATAGATTCTATTTAAGAAATCTGTATTATAGCATATAAGATGGTAAACCCTCAGCCATTTTAGATTTAAAATCATGAATAGGAAGTATCATATAAACCGTAAAAGTATCGTACATTTGTAAACCTCATTGGACCAATATATTTCCGTGGGACAGCCAACAGACAACTGGCATGAAAATACGTCTATTTTGCCGACCTTTGAGTTGTATTCTGGGCACATATCTGAAATGCATAGCAATGATTGAAACCTATTAAAAAGTTCGAATGTAATCGAAACCCTAACCATGATTTTTGAATTATCTACATTGCCCATATATGGATCTAATTTACCATTTATCTTAGTATGGTAGTTTGGAAATTTCGAGACAGTTGGAGATTACCAGCGATAGTTCTTTTAAAAAAGGTCTGGTATATGTAATTATCCTTCAATTTTAACTTTTAGTGAAATTTCATATAGATATTAGCTCAAGATTATACAAGTAACAAATTTTAGAAACATGTGGTTATGAGGTTATGTTTATAGAACTGTAGAGGCGAAATGGACTATATTGCACGAGCCATGTCAGTTAAGTCCAGTTTAGTTCTTCTCTACACACCATTTGAGATATATGTTTGGTACATGAGGACCATTATATATAATTATCACTTTGTGAAATGTTCCCCTTTGACACCTTTTCCCCCGTCACTGGCGTTAAGTGACTTTGATCTGGACACTAAATTGACACTGTTATCTTAGTAATCCGTTAATTGAAGAAACTCTTCACATTTACTTTTCTATTATTCGCTATTATTAAAACTAAGTTTTGTTATCTATGTAAAGGTTACATGCCGAAAACTGTCCACTCTGTGAGAAAAAGAACTGTTGGAGGGCCTTTAGACCCGACAATAGTTCTTTCTTCTCACAGAATGGACAGTTTGAGGCTTGTAACCTACTTAAAACATTTATTCTATTGTGCTCAGAATGCTTACTTCATTATCATTTGCACTAGAGAAACTTTTCTATGAAAGTACATTCTGAACAAAGAAACCTCTGCAAACTTGCGGGATTTTCGGGACAATAATATCACTCTCTACGAGCCACGGCAGCCACACGGCTATACGACGCAGGTGTTGATGAGCAGCTCATCACAGAGAAGACGGGACACAGATCAACATCCGTTTGGTCATATAACGTACTACCGCAGAAAGTTAGCAAGATTGTTCACGGTGAAAAAGAAGAAAAAATTAAATTATCTTGTGAGGGAGATGTAACGAAAGTAAAAAATACATGTGATTCCACTATGTGTGCACCTGGTGCAAGTGAAATTGAAATAAAATCAGGAAGTGTCTCTTTCAAATTTAAATGTTGACATTGGAATTAAGTTATTTCATCATTCATAAATATCAAATATTACTTTTATGTCTGTGTTGTTGTTTATGTCAAGTTCAATGTTACCTGTAACTATCTAATAAAAAAGAATCTACTTTTTTTTTTTTTATAACGGACAGTTATTATAACTTATTGGATGGTTACAGGTAACCAATTGGATAATATTTGTCATTTCAAGTATTGGAAGGTATCAAAAGAACAAATGATGATGTCATACTAATGTTTTAAATGTAATTGTTGGCTATGTTCAATTATATTGCAGTTGGAGAGCGACGGTCAAGGCGCTCGTACCACCGACTCCCGCGCCCGCGGAATATTGTCATAAGAGTGCGGAGTTTTAATAAGTTTTATAAAACGAATACCGATTTGTGCATATTCCGTTGGTTACAATTGTTAGAGGGTATTATCAACAGGCAAAATGTATGTTTCACATGTTGCTAATATTTTTTTAGGTTTAGCTTGTTGGTAAATTAACGTTATTTAATCTTCTTAATTCTTGTAAAATTCCTCCTGACTGTGATGTGATAGAATTTAAATTAATGTTTATCAAACGTCTTCATTGTAACAATGAAATAAAACATCAAAGTAATGTCAGGTTTGTTTGAAATATGACAATATTAGTACATGTATTTAATAGTAGCTCTGGAAAAAAAGTCAAAGATGTTGAAAGTTTACAGGGAGACGGACAAACAGACGGGCAACAATAATCAGAAAGACTCACTTGAGCTTCCTGTTGATGCAGAATTTATTAATTGCACAAATTAATACAGTACATAATACATAGTTTTGATCCATTGTGAATAAACTTTGCTATTCATATAAACCACCAAAAATGAATTTTCTTTGATAATAGATAGAACAACTTAATGTCCTTTTTATTCAAACATTTATTGCAACAGTTTTGCTTAATACTTTCTGACACATATAAAATTGCAAACGCTTGCAAACTCCGATAAAATTCCCTTATTCAAACACTCTTTACAAGTATTCTATCTATTACAGTTTAATCATACACGACAAAGGTAAACAGGTATATGACATACTTTCCTGGATCCAGACTTTGCCCAGACACTGCTCAGTCCCATCACCATCTTGTGTAAGAAGACAGTGGTAACTGTTAGGGTCCACACACTGTAACTTCTGGGAGGCGGTGTCCCACTCACTCTTGTTTTGAGGACATTGATGTGCATTCATTGCATATATTCTTCAAAATCTTTACTTTCGGTTTGAATTCATGCCAAACATGCCAAAACACGCTTATAGAAAGATCTTCAAAATAATCAATTACGCAAACAATATGTCAGGCACGGTTATGCATACCATTTAACCCATTATTCGTAAACAAATGAACACATCGACTTCAAATTAACTCTATAAATACCCTGTCTTTCGCTGAAAATGACTGTAAAGGGGGGCATGTATTCACGGATTCTTTTTTTTTTTTCGTTCAAAAAGGACTCGGATGTAAATTTTACACGTATGCATTGGATGTGAAAATCTGTTTATTATTTTATTTCTTTAAATTTATTTTTTTTAATGATACCGTCCCCAGTAAATTGACCAAAAAAAAATGAATTTTAGAATTTCTGTTTTCAATCTGATTAAAATCAGCCGTTCTGATACGCTACCGCTCTCGAACATCTGAAACAAGCCGCTTAAAGGTCACGTCCGAACGACCCGACAATCTAAATATTTAAATATATGGTCGTGACCTTTTTGACCAATGAGAATCCCCGTCTCTTAAAGACTATCGGGTGAAGTAACAGCAAGGTAAATATAACCGCACAGATTTATGGGAAATTATCTGCTGGCAGTTTTGCTAGCCACAATTTGATTGGCTTATCGAAAGGTCGTTCGGACGTGACCTCTAAGCGGCTTGTTTCAGATGTTCGAGAGCGGTAGCGTATCAGAACGGCTGATTTTAATCAGATTGTTCTGTTTTTACATTGCCTGATGGATTGTACATAATTTTTGATAGAATGATCAATCCCTTTCTTACCCAGGATAAAACGATCACATAGGAGATAAACATCATTATTAATGGTAGGAGTACACTGTTGTAGATTTAATTCCCGTAGACTTTTTACCCCGCCCAACATTTATTTGAAAGCTTTCAAAATACACTTAGAAAAATATATGTGAAGCGAAACCTCAGTCTTGGCGATAACAAAGTTCAAATTTATTCCGGTTAAAATTCCTGATTTAAATAATTAATATTTATTTTTGCAAAACTTTGAAACTCTTTGTGGGGCCCAAGAATTGTCCAGAGACCACATTGTAAACAATTGAGAATCAAATATGTTAAATTGCTTGCATATAAGCAGTACCATGTAATAATACATTTAAGTTTTTGAGAATAATGTTTAAAAAATTCCTCAATGTGGCCGCACTCTTACCTCGGATCATGATTTTGACAAACTTGAATCTACACTACCCCATGATGCTTTCACTAAAGAAATATCTTTTTTTGGCAAACGGTTTTTACAAAGGAAGATTTCTTAATACATTCTTTTATAGTTAATATCCCAACAATTAAAATCATCAGATCAAGAAAGGTAAAAGTAACCACTAGTAACTGGTTACTCTTAACTGTCTACGAGAAGTGAGAAAAACTAGCTTATATTAACTGGCTATGAGATATAAGAAAAATGGCTACTAGTAACTAGTTACTAGTTACTTTCAATCTGAATTAAAATAATTTTAAATACATGTTTAAATACATTTTAAACACAAAATTGATCCTATGTTCGAAATGATTCATTTTTCAAACAATGTAAATATTTGATATAAATGACTGCTTATTATGAATCCACATTTGTTGGTAACAAAAACATATACGTTGTCTTCTAAATGACATACCATTAAGATTACAATTTGTAAAACATCTCTTGTAGACCCGACAACTACATATGTACAAGGAAATTTTCGACACCCCCCCCCCCCCCCAATTCATACATTGTTACATCTCAAGTAGCTGCATAAACAACCTGCACATATTTGCTAGGGTTGTTGATTTAAACATTTCTGTAGGTCATTCACATGATATAACGCTTATGTTACTTAAATATCTCTTTTGATATCGTCAGCAACTACTGTGGAATCATTAGATTTCGTGGTGGTTCAATTTCCACGAATTAACATCCTCCACAAATTAATAAATTAGGGTAATAAAGTCATTTCTTTTTGTAGGTACAAGAGAATACACAAAATTACGTCCTCACGAACCTGTAAATTTTAAGCAATCCACGAAAATTGGCCCCCACGAAATTTGATGATTCCACAGTAGTCTTCCATTTAAAATGCCTTATTTTTGACATTTTTGTCCAAAAATATTAAGTAGCTACACATATAGATGAAAGATATCTACTAATAGCTACTAGTACTTGTGTGAAAAAAACCCCTTATTTTTGACATATTTGTTCAAACATCTCAAGTAGCTAGGCATATAACATGCACATGTTTGCCACTTTTGTTGACATAAACATTAGAAAAGGTGATCTACATGATATTTCAGTTAAAATATTCAGATATCTCTTGTGATTCTGTCATCTACTACTGCTTTTTCCTAAACTATTTACATATTTCTCAACATTTCAGTAGCTACACATATAAATGGCAGATGTATTATTATAATGTTCATATAAACACTCTACTAGGTTATCCATTAGATAAGAAACTTATGTTACTCAGATATTTCTTTTGATCTAGTGAGCCACTAGTACTTTTTTATTAAAAAAATTGACATATTTGCTCAAACTTGGGTAGCTGAGCATATAACATACACATATTTGCCACTTTTGTTAATATAAACATTATGAAAGGTGATCTATATGATATAAACGTTGAATCAGGTAGACATTACGTGTGATCTCATCAGCTACTAGTACTTACATCCAAACATTTAAAAAAAACTGCAAATATATTGTAGATATCTAATAATAATGGTCATATAAACACTGTGCTAGGTCATTTTCAAGATATTACATTTTAGTTACTTGGATATTTCTTTTTATCTCGTCAGCTACTAGTACTTTTAAGAGATCTACTAGTGATGTTAATGTTGGTAACGGAATAGTAAAAGATATCTGAGTAATTTAAGTGTTATGTCATGCTGTTGTGGTAGTAGAATGTTTATATTTACATCACTAGTAGATCTGTGCCACCTATATGTGTGGCTTCTTGAAATGTTTTGACAAAAATATCAAAAATGAGGCATTTTAAAGGAAAGTACTAGTATTAGTAGCTGACTTAGTGAAACGCTTATATCAACAGCACTAGCAGATATGTGCAGGTTGAATATGCAGCTACTTGAGATGTAACAAAAATGTTAGAATGGGGGGTTTTCAGAAACGTCGTAGTGCATACATAGCTGTTGGGATTACATGAGATGTATTATAAAAAGTAATCTTAGTGCTATGTCAGTTAAAGGACAAAGTAGAAGTTTATTTTACCAACAATTGTAGATTTATAATAATCAGCCATTTATATTATATATTTACCTTTATTTGAAAAATGGGTCATTTTCAAACATAGGATATAGTAGTTAATTACAATTATTTAAATTTAATTCAGATAGAAAGTAACTAGTAAAGTTACTAGTAGCAATTTTTCTTTCAACTCGTAGCCAGTTACTAGTAGCTAGCTTTTCTCACTTCTCGTAGCCCGTAGCTAGTAGCTAAATTTACCTTTCATCAGACTACAGTAGCAAAATGGTGAAATTAAATATAAGTCATACACATTAATGCACGCTGTTAAATATTTTCTGGGACATCATAATTTAAATTTATCTATTACAATAGGAAACAAATAGTTTATTGATCATTTTTATTGAGTTTTTATGATTTTAACGGATGATCGTCGGAACTCACGACCGTTTTAGGTTTTCTTACCTCTAGTAGAAAGATGTCTAATACAAATACAATATTAGTTTGGTAAATAACTTGCTCTACTTGCATTATTTGCCTTTCAAATCAATGCTTCAAATTCATCAAAAACATTTTCTGTTGCAATTATTTCGAATTTCTTAGCGAAATAGAAGTCCCTGTACTTTTTTATCTTCTAGATACAAAAAGGGTGTATATTTAAAATGAAAAAAGATTTAAAGAACGTGTATTCAAGAATACTAGTTAACAACCAGCAATGGTTAGTGACCCTAGTACATGTTATAGATCATTTTTGTCTCAAAAATGTTAAACGTTTGTTAAATGAAAATTTTATTCTTCATTTTTATGTATAAAATGATTTACTTGTGTATTTTGAATGATTCATCAAAATTTGAATGTTAAAAGTCAAGTTTCAAGCGAGATAAAGAGGTAAGAATTCATTGTTATGTAAAGAAAGCTCGAGTCTTATATTTGTTTACAAGTAATGTAAAGTAAGGAAATTTCCATTTCTTTGACCAAATAACTTGTTGCAAACAATATTAACTTATTCAATGTGTTTATAAATAATTTTATCAGCAGCAAAATGCAACATTAGATTGAAACTTATGTCAATACAACACATATGTAAACAATAACAGGACCCGAGCTTTGTTTACAAAACAAAGAATTATAACCTCTGTAACTCGTTTTTAGCTCGATATTTGACTTTCAAATTTTGACAAAGTATTTAAACCATCTATATTGACCATTGTAGACATTAAAAATAAAAAAATAAATTTTAAAAAATTTGAGCTTTGTACTCCCTTGAAATTCAGTCGGAATTGGACAACCATCCAGATTTTACCGATATGTATTAAATTATTCTATTCCAAAATCAAAGATTGGAATAAACTTGACCTTTAATGGGTGTTGGCGTTCTATTTTGGGTTGGAGACAGCTCCCTTTGAATTAGGTTTTTTAAAAATACGTACGTCTTATATATATATATATATATATACACACACACACACACACACACACACACACACACACACACACAATTCTTGATATAAAGAACAATATCACAAATTATGGTTTATATTACGCCCAGCATTTCGCAAAATTCAATTTCTTGGTTTGCATTGCTTAAAAATATCTCACACAAACACAGAATCTTTCTTAACACAAAGCAAAACTTTCTCAGACAAAAGAAATATATTGATTATGAAATAGAGGCATTTCTTGAAGAGATTTTCTATGTTCAGTCCACAGTGTTAGCGGCATCTCTAAAATAAACATAGAAAGTGGCTGTTGGCCTGCTGCTGAGTAGATCTCATCCAACGCACTCCGCATCTTATCTATATCCGATGAGTGTATCACGTGGCGGAATATATCCTGGATAAAGTAAACTTTGGTCCATCTATCCACCTTAAACTCGTTCATATCCTTCACAAACTGACACTTGTCGTATCTGTTTTCGTACACCAGGTGTTCATAGGCTACAGCAATCTTGTCGGGGTCGTCTCCTACATACACAGTGATGTTACCCTTAGGGGCGGGGGAGGGGGCGGAGACATCTGAATAGTGGTCTGTGAATGAAAATAAATTAAAAGGTAATATTTTCAAAATCCGTACATACACTTTCTATATCATGTTTCACGTAATAATAAAAAAAATAATTTACCTATAAACGGGCGTTTTTCAGCATCCAAAGAGTCCCCGTTCTATAGGTTATTGCCATTCACTGCATCTGTTTTTTAATAAATTCATTGAATAAGTCACACTTGTACCATAGCTAGGTGGATTTTCCATTGTAAAATGATGTGGTATATCCCTTAATACACCATAGCATATGGACTAATCGAATATTAAGGGGTTAAGGTACATGAAGTTATGTTTCTGTTCTATTCAAACTGAAGCCATATAGATATACCATAGCCACATACACCACGACCTAATAACCATGTCACACTGTAGAAATGACTGCATGATGAAATCAATTAATTTAAAATTTTATTTCAGTTCAATAAACTGTATGCAAGAAATGATCTCATTTCATCAAATTAAAAGTACAATTAAAGGTTGAAACTGACCATTTCGTGTTCTTGCGCGTGTTCTTACTTTCCGTAGAAGTTAAAAGCACAGGCACCTGACGTTATTAATATTTCTCATAATAAAAATAAATACCGTATTCTAGTATCTAATAATACACTTGATAATAATAAATACCCTATATCTAATAATACATTTGTGTATTATTAGATATAGGGTATTTATTTTTATTATGAGAAAAATATATAACGTCAGGTGCCTATGGTTAAAAGTTCTTTAACTTTGTCGTCGTTCACAAATTCCTATCTATCATGGTGTTAAAACTAAACAATTGCGTAATATGACATCTGACACCTGCGAGTTCATTCACCAGAATACCATAAGAAAATAGCAGAAAGCTAATTATGATACAAGTGATTTACCCAATACAATTGCATTGGGAAATGTCACAATTTTGTAGATATGTTCAATAAAAGTGTCATTAGTTTTTATTTATTTGTGTGAGTAACGGCGCTCCATAGAGTGCTACGGTCAGCTAGTCATTGGGTGTTAGACCGGTTTTCGTGCACGAGTTAGTTCTGGTCAGGTCGTTAAAGAGAGAAGGTGTGTCCTTCATTAAGGTACTTCACTACACCTTCGAATAGTTTCTCAAATCAGCACAAAATTACTTGATTATAATAGAGAGCATGATATATAAGAAGTATATATGTCAAATAGGCGAAAAATCTGCAATTTTGGATAAAAAATGATATTTTCAAAAATTTCATTCAGTAAACATGAACAAAAGCCCCAGGCGGATTCGAACTCATGATCTGCGGTTCAAAAGCGTGATACTTTACCCACTGAGCTATGACGATATATGTCTGAATCGATTGATAGAAACAGTTTAACAAAACATTTAAATCGCCATCTTGTGACGTAGTGTCTTAAAAAGTATAAGTCTAGGTATAGTGAAGTACCTTAAGAACCTTCGTGGTGTTTGACAAAATGTCTTAGGACCTGTGTGGCCTATGTCTATGTCTGTGTGAGATGAAATCCTGTGTGGAGTGTTTGAAAAGAATTCCTGTGTGGTAAAAGTACGATAAGCCGTGTTGAGAAAGAACAGCAGTAAGTGAGAAGTATTTTCATAATCATTTCAATTAAGAATACGCATACGTAAGAATATACATATTTTTGTCTTTTTAATAAGTGTTTTATGATATTTTTGTTTGTTTGAATAAGAATATAAAGTATGGTAGCCCGACGGTTGAATATAATGTATTATTTGAACAGTATAGTGTTGTAATTTTCACTGAGGACCCGACAATGAATTTTAGGTGACTAGCTGAGTGGGTGTGGTCGACGGTTATATGGCTGTGTTATCCGTGGGTGAACAACAACTACAGACGATTCAAAGTCGATGCGGGAAAAGAGACGCACGTGGAGGCGCAGGCACATGGTGACGCTGGTGTCCAGTTACATCCGTGGGGAAAGGTTCATACTCCAAGGCAGTGTGTCCACGCAAGTGTACCTGAATATGCTTTATACATGTACATGTACGACGTATCCTTATCGCCGTGATTGACATAAATGGTGGTTCCAAATATTCATGTACTTGTGGCGTGTGCATTTTTCATACAATTTAGAACACAGCGTACCAAACGCAAAATATTGTCCGGACTGAGTGTTACTAAGGGTCATCAGCCAAAGTCGGGTTATTC
Source organism: Magallana hongkongensis (assembly GCA_016163765.1). Classification (NCBI taxonomy): domain Eukaryota; kingdom Metazoa; phylum Mollusca; class Bivalvia; order Ostreida; family Ostreidae; genus Magallana; species Magallana hongkongensis. The sequence continues at coordinate 57,913,705 of WFKH01011801.1, read as the reverse complement.
ATTCTGTTTATATTTATGTTGGGGGGTATTTAGGGGGTTAGTTTATTTTTTGTTTGTATTGTTTGTGCGTGTGTGTTGTGTGATTTTTCAGTGTGTGTGAATTGCGCGTATTTAGTGTTTGAGAGTGGGTGTGTAGAGAGTGTTGTATGCAGTAGCTATATTTTTTCTTCTTTACACTGTAAATATAGTTATTTTCACGGTTCTGCCTCTTTATTTATTCAAAGTTCAGTTTATAAACGAGGGAATTTCCAGGCCTTATAACACAAATTGTGACAGGTAACTACCTTTAACTACAGAGAGTACTAGACTTTGACCCGTGCGTGCACGGGTTGAAATTGCATATGATATCGGGAATTTACGAAATAGATACATCGACATACCGTATTGTTGACATTTACATAACCAAGCTTTAGGCCTACAATAATGCTATTAATAATTTCACTACACTCTGCTTAGTTAGAATAATCAAACTGTGTCTCGGGACAGGCCTTCACCACAGTTTAAGTGCCTCCCATATACCCGTAATGTAGCAAAAAATTGCAGAATCGCTCCGAAACTATTTTGGAGAAAATTAATGAAGCTGCATTGAAAATAACAGTCAAATTATTCATAACAAACCATTTTGAGGCTGTAAGTACCTTTCATCTGAAAATGTTATTCATATTAATGAAGAATTCAACAATTTTTCACCAACTTTTTTTTTCACACCATGTTGACATTCGGAACTCTAGGGATTTTTCATATTAAATGCACTGAGTGAGAGTTATCTCCCGTATTTTCTTTGATGAACAGAATATATAGCAAATTTCCAATGAAAATTTACACGTATTTGTATTATCGTTTCTGAGTTTATCCATGCAAATGTGATATTGTGGAAACATGAACTAAAGAGCCTCCCGTGATTAAGCGTGAATGTAATGCGCATGCGCAAGATTGTAAAATCCAAAAAATCCAGGTGATTTCCGGATTTTAAAAGGAATTTTTGTTGATTATTAATTAGCGAAGCTTGATTGAGGAAAAATAAAAACAAATTGGTAATCTTCAAGTACCAATGATGTTTAAAATATATAAAACAATACACAGTACTTCTCCGATTTCTCGGTATTAAAGCCCAAAATTCGAGTCTATTATTTTAATGTAGTAGTATAGATATATCCATGTATCTACATAATCTTATACTTTGGGTAGTTATCATATAATTACCTTGGTTAATGAGATCATCCTGTGGGTTATGTTCTCGCTTTGTGTATTCAATCTTGATGTCGTGTCTATATTCTTCAAAGAAAAAAATGTTCTACAGTTTAACTGTAAATGTAACTGTGGTAAATTAATATTCGTATGAATGATTTTACATTAAGGCACAATTTAAAAGTGAATTACGTGTAATGGAGGCTTGCATAGAGATAAAGTTAAGCAAAACAACTAACCTCTGGGTCTCGATCTCTTTCTTCTACACAGTACGCATATGAGCACCATCACAAATACCAGTGCTACAAGTATGACCCCTCCTATGATGTAGGGCATTAAGGTCTGTATGTCGAGGCCTGAACTGTTAGGGGTAGTCGATGTATTGTTAGGTGATCTGTGAAAGGTAAACAAACAATTGATTTGAAACATAAATTATGTTGTCCATGGACTAATTGCTGCATTGGATGGAGTTCATTTAATTTCTACATAGCTGAATACTATACGAGCATTTTTTGTAGTATATGTATTGCTACTACTGATAAATGCATTGGATAGAATTCATCTGATTTCTCTGGAACTGAATTCAATACGTACACTGTTGTTTGCATGTCTACTACTATTATGCTGTTGGAATCCTGTGTCAGGCTTGTTTTCTGTAGACAGGTCGGGTCTGAGTGAAAAAAATGATCAATGTTGTAATTATCTAAATTTCGATGTGATTGTGAAATACAAAAATAAGAAACAGTACTTAAACTTACACTGATACACGTCGTTTGACCAGTAGGTAACATCCGGGCATTCAGTGCTGGTTCCTTGACATTCATCAACGTCCAACATGTCTAAATTGGTATTGTACTCCGGACACATACCTGCATTGATATGCAACCTAACTATATCAAATACCAAAACCGTATGTTTTCATTGGTGATAAAAAAAACTTTGCAACTACTAAATGTTCAACAATTTTTGTCTCTATGGTTCATGAATTAGTTTTCACAAACCTGGCTGAATCCATGTTTTCTCCAGGCACGTTTCTATGAACTGTCCATCCGATGTTTTCAGACAGTGGTACACGTTTGGTGTGACGCACTTCGCGGCGGTGGAGGCCTTGTTCCAGCTGTCTACATCCTGGGGACAGGTCAAGTTATACTGTAGAACAACGCAACGCTCTTATAACATAGTGGGTAAAAAAAACCCCTAGATATTGCATATGTAGAAATTCAGCGCCTTTACATTACACAGTCTGTTAATAATGGTGGTTTAAATACTTGTAATGGACGGCCCTTGCTAAGATATAAAATTATAAAAGTTTCTTGGTGAGCGATGTAATGCGCCTATAGTGGCTTACATAACATGATAGGTAAATATATATCATTATAACAGTAACTTGCAATTGATGCAAAGCGTCGGATCACGTCGAGTTGCCAGGCGCTGATCATCAGATTAAACGAGACGCGAAGCTTCGAGTTTGATCTGTTGATCCGCGCCTAACAACAAGACGTGATCCGGCTCTTTGGATCAACTTACTTTTATAATGATAAATTTATGATATACCCTTGCCTGTTTAAAAGTTTTGATTACAAAACTATCTTTTTAAAATCAGCTGTATGACGTTCACTTATATAACAAAGCTATTTTGAAACGAACTCTTTTAAAACGCGCTATAATTCAGAGGTTATTAAATGCGTACTACGTCATCAGTTTCAGAGAGAGGTGATGCGGAATCGGAAACCCACGGTGTGGTAATCCGGAAAATCGTCATAAAATTGACAGTATCAAGAAGGGAAAAATGATGGGTATATGATAAAAGAAAATATTGGGTGTCGCACGTTGAGGTTTATATATTGCGTTCACATGGTCTGTGAATAAGGGTGGTGCATATTATGGACGGTTCTTGCTCAGCGTTCAAACTATAAAGTTTACATTTGATCACCATTTTCAAATGTGAATGTGTATCTAAATAAGTATAATTATTTACATTCACTGTGTATTTTCTCTTATGTTTCTTAAACAAACCGATTGTAATTCACAGCGCTATAGAAACCTACAGGATTGAAATTTACACAATTGAGTTCTAAGCAGTTTATCGATTGATCGATCAGCAACCTAAGAAAAATCACGGACTTCACGAAATAATCATGATGATTCAAGATTCACATTCCCATATATCTTACCTCCTGCTAAATTGTAAGGAAATCATTGGTTAACAGCAGTCACGTGGAGACCATGTATATCCCATACATAGTCGGTACTCAAATTGAAACTTGTAATATTGTTATAAAAGCTTGATTTTCATATTTTTATCATTAAAACAAAGGCAGTCGGTAAGATATAATCGTAACATGGTTTGTAGTTGACCTAATATGGTTTATACATGGTCAGTAAATTCAATATGGGGCCTCGAGCTCCGCTTTCTTCCCATATAGAATTTACTGACCATGTATAAACCATATTAGGTCAACTACAAACCATGCAACTAATAATATCAAGAACTGGTTATTTTTTTATCTTACGTTTTGATGTACATTAACAATAATATACATACTTTTACTTACTATATGTTATATATGTGCATATTAACTGATCGGGTTCGGGATACGAACACGAGTTGATGAATAAAGTCGCCATCTTAGCATCTTGTTGTCTAATACATAACATGGTGTCAGAAAGCGGACTAAGCCACGTCCGTCTGTAAGGAATCTCTAAAACGAGTCAGCAAACATCAGTCAGTTAAGTCGTCATGTCCTTTTCGTTCGATCAACCCTCCATGGACTGGTCCCACCCTGAAACCTACAGCGAGTTTCTGCGGTTCAGACAACACGTGGACTTCGTTTTCAAGGGACCTTTGTGTAAAGCAGACAAAAAGGACAAGGCCGGATGGTTAGGCATTTGGATAGGAAAACAAGGTCGTGAGATATATAAAACATTCAATTGGGATGAAGGTGAGGAAGATGATCCCAAGAAAATATTGGACAAGTTCGATGTGTACGTCAGACCGAGAAAAAACAAGAGGGCCGCGCGATTCAAAGTCATGCAGCGCAAACAGAAAGAAGGCGAATCCTTTGATAACTTTGTAAAAGACTTACGTTTAATCCTCATGGACTGTGAGTATGCTGACACCGATGACATTCTAATTGATGCAATTATCGCAGGAGTGGCACATAAGAAAGTACAGGAACGACTACTTGATCAAGGACAGGGCTTAAATCTTGCCAAAACTCTAGATATAGGGCGCCAGTATGAAATGTCCCAATCACAACTGAAATTAATCCGACGATCTGACGAAATACCAATTTCCAAACTTGGAGTAAAACAGAAGAAGTCTGAAACAAGGAAACATGACAGTAAAATGAAGCAGAAGACTGAACAAGTAAGAAACACTTGTACACGTTGTGGATTTGATGCCAACCACAGCAAATGTCCAGCAGTTGGTACCACTTGTAACTACTGTAAGAAACCAGACCATTGGAAATCAGTCTGTATGAAGCGTACTCGGGCTAAGATGTATTCATTGGAACCAGAGGACTTATCCAATTCGGATGACTGTGATGAGGATGATAATGCCATGATAGATATTCTTTCTACCAGCGATGACAGATCAGACACTCGTAAGTCAGATAAATGGCTCGTTACACTCTATGTTCATGACAGACCTCTAGAATTCCGTATAGACACTGGAGCTAAATGTAACGTAATCGTAAAGTCACAGTACATGAAAGCAGACTTACACGGCAATGAACAGAAATCACAAAAGATACTGCGTTCATTCACAAACCACAAAATCCGTCCTGAATTCTGTGTTGACTTACCACTCGCTAGTCATATTGGTGATACACCTATTACAACTAAGTTTGAAGTAGTAAACGTTTCGCAGGAAAACATCATAACTGGTTCCACAGCTGAAAAGCTTAACCTCATTATGCGTGTGGACACTGTTGAATGTGATTCGGTGCAGCTAGGACAGTTTAGTGACTTCCCAGATCTAATCCGTACCACTGGAACTCTTCCAGGAGAACACAGCATTAAAATTGATGAACAAGCAAAAGGTGTGATTCACCCAGTGCGCCGTCAGCCAGCATCTTTAAAGCCACGAATCATCGAAAAGCTGAGAGAAATGGAATCGGATGGATATATTGTACCAGTTGAAGAACCTACGGAATGGGCAAGCTCGATGGTTGTGAGCCTTAAGAACAACAAAGTGAGAATTTGTATTGACCCTAAAGATCTTAATGAGGTCATTAAGAGAGAACACCACCCCATGAAGACAGTAGAGGAAGTGTCATCCTCTATTCCTGGTGCAAAATTATTTTCAGTCCTTGACGCCAAATCTGGTTATATGCAAATTAAACTTGACAATGAATCTTCATACCTAACGACTTTCAACACCCCAATTGGTCGTTTCCGTTGGCTTAGGCTCCCATTTGGCATAAAGTCAGCCCCAGAGATTTACCAACGCATTATGGATCGAATGCTAGAAGGAATTGAGGGAGCATTCGCAATCATGGATGATATTCTGATCGCAGGCCGGGATCGGGAACACCATGACCACATCCTTGAAGCAGTAATCAAGAGAGCGACCGAATTCAACTTGCGCCTCAACTTTGATAAATGCAGAGTTCGCAAGACATCAGTACCTTACATAGGACATATCATCAGTTCCGAAGGCATCAGTCCCGATCCTGAAAAAATTAAAGCAGTGTGCAATATGCCAGCACCCACGGACAAGGATGCTGTGCGGAGATTTTTAGGGCTGGTGCAATACCTTTGCAAATTTATTCCAAATATGAGTGAAATAGACGCGCCTCTTAGACAACTTCTCAAAGCCGACATTCCATTCCAATGGGATAAAACACACCAAGAGAGTTTCGACAGACTTAAAACCGCTTGTACGACTGCTCCAGTCCTCGGACTCTTTGATGTAAGCAAGCCAACAGAAATACAATGCGATGCCTCAAAAGATGGACTAGGGGCAATCCTCATGCAGGAAGGCCGTGTCATTGCGTACTCGTCTCGGGCGCTCACAGAAACAGAAAAACGATACGCTCAGATTGAAAAAGAAATGCTCTCAGTTGTACATGGAGCATCCAAGTTTCATTGCTACATATTTGGCAAGCCAGTCACTGTCTACAATGACCACAAACCACTAGAGCAGATTTTCAAAAAGCCCATTTTGTCCGTGCCTATGAGACTTCAGAAAATGTTACTCAAGCTACAGTGGTATGATATTACCTTTAGATATCGGAAAGGCAAGGATATGGCAGCAGCCGATGCATTGTCCAGAGCTTACTTACCGAACAATGAACCAGACCTTGAGGTAGCGGATGTAAAAGCCTTCGACTTATTATTCGTCAGCAGGGAGAGACAAGAAGATATCAGAGAGCGCACCCTTAATGAGCTACAAGGTTTATACACTGTTATCATAAATGGTTGGCCTGACACAAAGAATGAAACTCCAGTCAGTGTGCGGGATTACTGGACATCTCGTAGTGAACTCTCTGTAATGGATGGGGTAATATTTAAAGGCATGCGCATAGTGATTCCACCTACTCTTCGATCACATATGCTCAGTCTAATACACAAGTCTCACCTCGGAATTGTAAAATGTAAGCAGCGTGCCCGCGAAGTGATGTACTGGCCTGGAATGAACTCCCAGATCGAGCAGCTTGTTAAAGACTGTGAGAAGTGTGCCACGTTCCAGAACGCGCAACCAACAGAATCCTTAAAACCAACACCAGTTCCAGACCTACCGTATGCTGTAGTGGGGTGTGACTTATTCGACTTTGAGTCAAAGAAGTACCTAGTGGTAGTGGACTATTTTTCTAAGTATATTGATTGTGTGGAGCTACAGTCTCAGTCATCATTTTCTACCATTGAAACTTTGAAATGTATATTTGGAACCCATGGAATTCCAAAGGAGATCCGTTCTGATAACGGACCACAATTCAGTTCATATGAATTCCGAAATTTCTGCAATGAATTAGACATCAAACATGTTACTTCTAGTCCACATTTTCAAAGCTCAAACGGTGCAGCTGAGCGTGCAGTCCAAACTGTAAAGCGTTTATGGAGAAAGTCAGTAGATAAACAGCTTGCTCTTCTTGATTATAGGACGACGCCACTAGAGGAAGTGAATCTATCTCCATCACAACTCCTCATGGGAAGGAGGCCACGTAATACATTACCTGCAGCATCGGATATTCTGCGACCAAAGAGCCAAGATCTTGAAAGTATAAAGCAGAGTCTACAATCAGTCAAGGACAAGCAGAAAGCCAGTTTCGACAACAAATGCAACAACAAGGAGCTGTTGCCGCTCTATCCAACCGATCCTGTACGAATCATGCCGCAGCAGGGAGAAAAGGAATGGATCCCAGGAGTGATTGTACGTCATCATGAAGCGCCGCGATCATATATGGTGCAAGTTGGAAATCGACAGTTGCGTCGAAATCGAAAACACCTTAGATCCTCGACACACAAAGCAAATGAAACAATTGATGACCAACCGGATGATGGAAAGCTTCATGTCGAAGGTCCGCCCAAAGAAAGTTCACAAGAACCTACCAGTTTGACTCAAGCTACCACTAACAAAACTGAAAACTCGGACGCCACTCTACAAGCCTCTACTAGCATTACTCCGAAGCCAAATACCACTAGATCAGGGAGACGTGTTGTTCCACCAAAAAAGTTAAATTTGTGAAGCGAATGTGAAAGGACAATTTAACTAAGTGAATATAATTTCATATGATTATGTTTTATTTGCTTACAGGCCAGCAACCTTACTTTATGCATTCAATTTCTATTTCAAAGATTATTGACTAGTTGAACCTTGTGGACATTACTGATAGTCAGCTACTTAGTAAAATTAACTGATACTTTCTGTTCAAGTAACATGTTAACATACTTAAACAATAATTGTTTTTTTTATTTTACAAGAGAAGAAAGATGTTATATATGTGCATATTAACTGATCGGGTTCGGGATACGAACACGAGTTGATGAATAAAGTCGCCATCTTAGCATCTTGTTGTCTAATACATAACACTATATATGATCATCTCAGTAATTCATTACATAAAAGATGTAAATATAAACAATAAAATGCTATCTTTGATGATTCAAGCGGACATAGTAAATTATACACCGGTAAGTTTCTGGCATGTGACGGTGCAACATGCACATGGTACGGAAGGTCAATCCTTTGTAGGGAATTAGCTGGGGGAGGTCTAAAAAGCTATAAAATCATTAAAAATGAGCGATATATGAAAGGCTTAAAATCTCAGAAAAACCACTATGTAGAAAAATTTACTCATTCTGACTAGTAATTTTCCTTAGAAATTGGTGATTGGCCTTATAAGGAATAATTAAAGGTATTTGTGCTGAATGGGAACAGAGGAAATTCTAGTTATAGAGTTCCGAAGACACACATCCCCTGGCTATAGTGAATTGTATAAAATAAACCACAGTCTGTCTCCTGCCAACTTACGTGTATTTACACATTGGCAATACCTCTCATAGTAATTAAAGGATTATCTTTTTGTTTATTCAGCTTTCTAACATCTCCCACTCCTTGAAATACATCTGGGGGGTTTTCAAGTAGAGGTTCTAAAATACTGCATATATTTTGTTTTATGAATCGTTCTAGTGGAGAATCGTTCAATTCGTGGCAATTTTCAATTAGTACATTTGTTATCTGTTTTAATCATGATATAATGTGATTGTTTTCAATGTTTTTGCCGTCTGAGGGCCCTTGATAAATAAACACATCTAACTCGCGATTGCAATACAACATGCAGTAAGCTTTACTAGTACTTATAAAACATGAATACACACGAATTGAACGCTTACATTTACCTAAAGGTATTCTACAAACAAGACCTGATAAAGAATATGACTCACTGTTAAAAAAGTTACGCGATGACTACAGTGAAAGTGATGAAAGATCCGACAATATAAATTGCATATCCACATGTAAGTATGATCTTCAATTAGTATAAATTACTACATATAAATCTACCTACCAGGAACCCCGCCATTTTCTAAATCGATTACTCAGAATACTTTACAAACTCGGTTTAAATGCCTAATGTCGCTCAGGTCCAAATCGTTGTCTATTTATAGATTTGGGGATTTTCGTAAAACCTACGCACCTTGTTCATTGCCATGAACCACTGCGTTCTGATTATGTCCATAATGTTTACATAAAAAATCACTTGTGTCAAATACACAGAAGGAAAAAGTAAACTGGATTAGTAAAATCGGATTTTGAATGTTGAAAGTTAAGTTGCATTAATTATATTTTTTTATTTCTTTTTTTCATAAAGTATACACAACATTCAAACACATAAAGTATACACAACATTCAAACACATTTTAAAAACAAATTATGTGTAGCCTTTCCATTATTTGTAATCATTTAATTTACAGACTTCATTTTCAACTGACATAACAAGGAAATTTCTTGCAAGTTCTTTTGGGTTTTTTAATTTTGTCATCGGTATTGAAACTGAATAATACAAAAGAGCACCTGCAAATATACCTATACATGTATATATTATTTAAATTTGTTATTTTCTAACTTGAACAGTCTTTGATACCCTCATATGCGCCGGAACCGGGTGGAGGGGGGGGGGGGGGGCTTTATGGCAAAGTTAGACATAATCATAAGGATAACATTTTTTTTTCTTTTCTGCTTGTCATGATTTCTGATAAATCTAGCCCCCCCCCCCCCCCCCTTTAAATTTGCTTCCGACGCCACTGACCCTTATGGTGAGTTATGCATATGCTTGTAATGCCCTTTCTTAATGAATTGAATGGGCTTTTAGTTATTTGGAAAACGAAAATCATTGACTACCAAATAAAAAGTTTGCAGAAACATGGTATTTTTAATTAGGATTGATCGTTTTCTTTTTGCAATTGCTCCAATTTCCCATTTCTTGTAATAATTCATATTTTGTCCAAATCTTCAACGGCAAAACAACCACAAATTTAGTTTTATTCAGTTTAATGGCGTTTTGGATCTCCAGTTGTGTGTTACGCAAGCCATCATCGTCGTATTCTTTATCTAACTGGACCCAGTCTTGAAAAACATAGGTTTTCTCTGTCTTGTTGTTTGCCCATTTCCGGAAACTATTTTTAGTATCAACTGCTACTTTAAGTTCTTTTATTGCCTCCTTTTTCACGATGTTTTCATCTAAAACCGCATTTCTCACGGAGAGCAAAATTAGAATATGAACTTCAGTTTTCTCTTTTTCAAATTCTAAAGTCGAACCTGTAATCAAATATAATTTATTTTATATTTTTAAATAGATATTGTAACATTTTGTGTACTTATGTTACGGATAGTGTTTAAATGTGTAACGAATTTATGTATCACTAACGGATTAATTAAAACTATTTTTCAACAATCATTTGATGCAATGTTTTGAGGTTCTTGCAAATGTATAAGAATAACTCTAACTCTACATCAGAGAGAGAGAGAGAGAGAGAGATGTCCTTTATCATATCCCTAGACTTTCTCACTGCATCACAAAATCTAAACCAGCAAAAATAAAATCACTTAATTTAAGATAAACGATTTCCCATGACGTAATTAAACTAATTAGATACCTTTCAATTCCTCTTGTTTTATGCGTTCTCTTCTTTGTTCAGATTGTTCTGGCTGACTGTGTCCCGGCATTTCATACATATTCATGTCATCTTAATTAACAGAAGTTTTTGATTAATGTCTTTTAAAATAGTAACCTAGTTCACCTTACGAATGAAATATAATCTATATACAAATTTTTACCACCGATCAGATTCTGTTGTTCTTTGTTCTCTCTTATTTGTGCAGTTTGCCCTGTTTGACTGACTCTCGGGCGAACATATGTATGTCGTTTATCTAAAATTTAAAAAATTGGTTCTAAGCGACTCTTGCAATTGTTAATATAAGAAAGATATTCCGCAGCTATCTATTTTTTATAAGTTTAAACTGGAGTGGACAGTTTAAGCGTATGAAGCCACAGTGTGGTTGATAAAAACGTAAACTGTTAAAACCAAGTTTATCAGAGTATAAATAAGTATGTATTGAATTCATTTTATTATTCATTTGTTACTAGTATTCAATTTTCTGCGTAGGATTATTTGTGTTTAAAAAAGACAAAGGATGTCCATAATTAGTTATACAACTCTAAAATGAATTTTTCGAAAAGTTTACTCATATAAAAACATGTTATTACTACCAATCAGTTTCTCTTCTTCGTTTATATCCCTACTGTGTTCAGATTGCCGAGGTTGACTGTCTGTCGGGATTTCACTTCTGAGCTTTTCCTCTTAAATAAACAAACGTTTCATAAACTTCAACCGTAGAAAATTGTATCTATTTTTGTTATGACAATTTATGTTTTAAAAAAAATAATGTTTAAAATAACAATTGGAAAACTCGGGCGCAATCCTACAAATAAACTGATCAACTTCATCCCATATCATTAAAAAAAAAAAGACTCTTTCAACATTTTTCGTATATATAAAAACTCCTTTCGAAACTGATCTTTATCATAATTTGAACATAGGAAACATTTTCTCTTAACTCTGAGAATTTTGAAATTATTCTTACCCCCCTCACTCCCTTTGGATTTCTTTTGTCTTTGATATACAACCACGATACATGTAACAATAAGAGCCGCGAAAACCAAAATGGCAATCACTACAGCTAATATTACTTTATAGTCCACAGTTTCTTGGTTATTACTTCCAGATGAAGTAGTGTTTGGAGAAGTTCTATAATAAATAGTGACAAAGAATTATCTATATGTTGAAATGTCAAATATGAAAATATGAAATGACATAAGAGGTATGAAAAATAACTTACGTATATGATAATGTTGTTGGAATGATTGAATATGGTGTTGTTGCTGATGTCTTATCATAGCATTTAGGATCTACAATAATATAATTTTTAATGAAAAGTATATATATATAGTATAGTAACTTTTTATATCTCATGTTATAACCGTGAATCTTTTAGATCCGACATCTATAGATATCGAGTATTGTTGTTTTTTAATTGCTACTTATACAAGGACTTGAATTTGTTTACAAAGGTTATTTTTTACACGGTCGATGTCTTTGATAAGAAACTTAAAGGCTAGTCATTTAGTTACATTTGCCAATGCCGTCATAATCATGTGTGTTTGACAATTTACAGTTTGAAATAAGAGTATTTTTAAAAATGTAAATATACGTACATATGTACACTGCATTTGACCAAAATATTGTGCTGGGACAGTTGTTCTCATCAGATTGGCATTTAAACACGTCTATTCTTCCGACTCTGCTGTTAAATTCTGGACACATTCCTTTTTGATATATGCAAAATATGAATAATGTATATGATAATATTTTTTATCTACTGCATGAATGTTTGAAAGATTATTAATCTTATACCCTCAAAAATAAAATTTAATTATCTAATGGGGAAATCTGCATGTCTCGCTTTATCTCAAAGATTCGTTAATTATGCCAAAAAATATATATAAATGGCTGGATTAAAATTACTTTGTATTTCACTTTAATTTCACTTTTGGATTGAAAAATGAAATACTGTCTCAAACGTACATGTAATATATAAAATAGAATTAATATTAAAGAAACAACCATCAAATTCTCATTCCAACTATTTTTCATTGCCATTATCTAAAATAACCTAAATAATATGTACATTTGTATTAGTAATGACATACCATTTTGGATCCATACTCTTTGAAGGCATTGCTGTGTCAAGATTCCATTTTCGTTTCTCAAACAATGATAAAAATTTGGTTCCTGACACTGCAGAGATGCACTTGCCTTGTTCCATTCATCCTGCGTGCGTGCACATTGAATTGTTGCTTGGACATACCCAAAGTTGTACAGAAACACCACAGATATACACAGCTGCACAATGTTGTATGAGTGCTTACAAAACATTAACATCATATTGATTTATGTTGTGCTCAAAAAGGAGGCATATTTTATGAGATACACAAGTATATTGTAAAATCAGGTAGATAATGATTTTTTTAAGATATACACAGCATTTTTGACATTCCGCCTACACAAATACTATATATAATTTCTTAACTCAAATGAATATATTTCAAATTATCTACTGATATAAACTTTATAAAGGCATGTTATGTTTAAGTCGAAACATGTTGAAACATGAACAGGCCCATTATCTACTTTCGATTTACTAGTTTTTCTCTGTATATCGTGAATGTAATTTCTTCACGTCTTCTTTGTATCACTTAAGAACACGAGGTTAAGAATCAGCAGTCGTTGTTAACATTCCTGACACAGTTTGTATCAAAACCTGAAGCTCCCAATCACAGAGATTATGAATGGTTAGAAGGCCTTGTAGCGTACATTATACATTAAAGTTCTTTAAAAGTGCGCTGGGTCTAACATGTTTGACCTTGTTAATTTCTCTCGGTGGCCAATCAGTGTTACTGTCCTCAATGTCCGTCCTTAATAAGGCACCCTAAAGTATATGGTAATCAAAGATAAGTAGTTGGTTGTCACTGTGAGTCTGCACTGTTCGACCTTAAAAAGGCAGGGCCATTACAAAAACTAGAATGACTATAAGAGGTTACCAATACGTGTGCATTGGAGTTCTTGTAAACTTACCCCCCCCCCAAAAAAAAAAAACAAACTTTTTTTGCTTAATTGTCGTATTGGGTTAGGTCATTCCAATCATATTGAAAATTAATATATCGTTATATTTTGTAAAGTGTGTTAGTTTGAGCTGATCCGAACCCGATTCTAGCAAATGATCAGGCATGAAATCGGGTATAGCAGGATTTTACATTTAACAAACCATCAAAATGAACAGAGAAAGAAAATCAGAATGTTTATATAAATCTTACCTTTTCTAAAATTACATCAAACAAACGAATGTTGTATCGAAAAACGTTTGTTGGGTCAAACAAACAATAGTCAGAACAGAGGCGGCTAAACGACCGTTATTCCGTTACGAAACCGAAAGATTCAATTTAAACCCCTTCTCATATGTACTTGAATGCATGCACGCATTTATCAACATCGATATATTGAGTCTTTTAACGTGCATGCTTCAACATCGATCGATATTTAAACAGAGGCTACTTGAAATGATAGAAATTATAAAATGCCAATAAATTTTCACAGGGGAAGGGGGAGGGGGTCCCGACCCCATCTAGATCCGCGTATGATTAAGAAAAGCTTTTATATTCAAATAGACTACAATGCTTGGTTTAAGATGTGCACAGTACATCTTCAAACTATGAAATATTTATTTAACATGACACTATAATTGCCAAAGTTGTCATAACTAATGATAGAAGCAATGTCAGTTAGTATGGGGAATCATTTTTAACTGTACATTAATAAAATCTTGAAATGGATCTTTGAATTAGATGGGTCATTCATTTATCGGAAATATCTTTAATGTAAAAAAAAAATTAACTTCAGGTCAGATTTAAAATTTTAAAAGTCGAGGGTAATTTTCATTGGCATGAAAAAAATTAAAATTGTCTTAGCGATATCGTTGTTACCGGTGTAACGACGAAAAGTGACCCAAGTAGATTATTGACCCGGGGGTCAAATTTCTACGGAGAAAACTGACCCAGGGTCAGTATTCTCTATGACAACTAATGTCCTTTTTCTACGGTAGAAAACCATTCCAGACCTGTAGATCTACGAGCCCCCACACGTTGAAAACTGGCCCTCATAGAATTTTGACCTCGCTTATAAACTACATAGAAATTATAGAAATTAGAGGTGATACGTGTAGCATTCATGTTTGGCGAGAGGGAAGGGGGGGGGGGGGGGGCAACTAAAGCATATAAAAGATGGATGCGCCTCACGTTTTACCCTGTTACATATATAACATCAGTTTTAACAAAAAGATGTCGGTATTTAACTTAAACGTACATGTAAAGTACTCGTCAGATTGCCTTATGGTGCCCCTGGGTTCGCTAAGCCATTTTAGAGTTTGTCCTCCCCCTACAGCTCGTTCTGCTGATTAGACCCCACTATTTTAGTAGATGATTTCATAGACAAACCTTAATAATGACCTCTTATGTATGTACATGTATTGCATATTTTAGAAGAAAAAACCCAGAAGCCAGATGTAAAATTTTGCCGAATACAGCGGATTTTTTAATATCTGTTGTGTTTTAGCTATAGTGAATGTCTGACAACCGAACAAATTACCGTCAAACCGACAGACTTATGTTACAGGTACACATTCACTTTTTGTGAGTGAGGACTTTTGGTCTCAAAATTTGCTTGGTCTCTACAAAATTTTTGGCCTGAATTTTATTTTCATATTTTCTTTAAATATTTGATGATTTTATTGATTTTAAGTGAAATACAAATGAAACTCTCACTAGATGGCTTTAAGAGTCTTAGAATCATAGTTCTATTTATGACAACAGATATGAGTGATTGATTCTAATAGATTTTGATCAAGTCTGCTTTTGATTTGATTTGAACATATTTTATTATGCAAATATATATTTACATAAATGGATAATGCAGCAGGCAATGGCTATGTAAGCCTTCTCCATAAGGTGCGAGGTAATACATGTAAAGTTCAAAATATAAATGACAACTTAAATAATACATTTTTTATAAAAATAACTAGATGATATCCCGTGCAAGCGCGGGAATAAACACTTTACACATTAATTAATGGCACAATGCTTAACTGTTGAACCATATATTTTTTTTCATTTTCGTGTACACTGTGTCCGATTTTTTTGAAGGAAAAAAAACCAATTGAATGGCCGGATATTTAGAGACGGATGAAAAATTTAAACCGAATTGGATGATATACATGCACGTGACCTTAATTCTTTTTGTTGCAGCTGAGTGGAAAATGATAACAATGATTTTTTATAACCAGTGAGTGGGTATTAAGAATGTCTCTAAATTTTGTTCTTTAGATAAAATTTCACAACTTTTTATATTATCCAAAGAGTCCCATCCAAGGTATGACTATCTACCAACGATGCATGATGATCCCGTCCTACACTTTTTGCCATGACGTTAATTAGTCAAACCGCGTTCTTGGTTACCCCG
>WFKH01011801.1:57866740-57895873 GCA_016163765.1 Magallana hongkongensis | reverse complement strand
TATATATATCAAATACTTGTTTGAGAAAAAAAGATTGCAGAGGCCAATTTGTTTATTCCAACCAACATGAAAGGTCGCAAAATGGTTTGCTTTGTTCAAATTCTGATATCAAAGTTCCCTCATAGAAGAAAATTATACAAACAACACATGCAAGAAAATATATTCTAATCAAAAGGTAATGATTACACCATCGCTGAATCAAGTTATTGGAGGATGCAATGTTGCAGTGATTCACAAATGACATTATATAGACTACGTATATGTAACATTTTACATAATAAAATTTTGTTTAAACCATTTTAAACATTATAGTACATGCATTAGACCGAATGCTGTTTACCTGACAGAAATAAACTTTAGAATTAATCTGATCTGTAACGAACCGTCAAATGCAATGCAATACTGTAAAGGACAAAGGACTTCCCTTCCCGACTTTCTGTGTGCAGTATGCAACACGTTGATGATTACTTCAGTTTTTACTTATCAACAAACATATCTCAATAGATGGTATACTTTATTAACAGCTGTCTTTTTCTACCTTTAGAAACTGATAAAAAATGAGTATGAATGCCTGAGACACTAATATGTTAAATCCAAGGAAAGTTTAAAGTTATGTAAGAATATGCCTGTATTAATTGCTAGATTCAAATGTCGTAAATAAGTACCGCGGTTGTATTCATTTGGAATGAAAGTCAATGCTATATGTCTTTTTAGCCCTTTTTAGTGTCATTATTTCTTTGCGATTGCTATCTTTGTTATATACCGAAGTTTGCAAGTACATTTTAAAAGTTAATTTTGATAACAATAGAGATCGATTTCAAACTCACACATAATCATCTATAAAGTATTCTGTTTCTTCTATTCAATTCTAAATTCGAACTTTTGGAATTTGTGACGTTTATATTGTTTTTAAATCAAGCATTGAATTTGTTTAATATATATTCTTCTTAAACCTGTTTTAACAAGAAAATAATTGTTGTTAGAAATATCCAAATGGGATGTTGCATGCAAGCGCAGATCTAAGGAGTGAAGGAATTCAAACTTTTTAATTTCACTTATAAAATTGACCGATAATAGGCCTAGACCCCCCCCCCCCCCCTTTGACAAACATAATTATCCCTCGGATCCCCCATCCCCACCCCAGATAAAATTTTCTGGATTCACGCATGTGATGAGATGTTCAGACTCATGGTGAATAAATCTCTCATAGCGATGTAGAGGGTGATGAATAATTTTCTCTTCCCCTGTAAATTAACTGGTATCAATTTCTGCATACAATAAGTACGAGTTTTTGTTCGTTCAGATTGATATAATTCTAGCTATTCAGTCATGGTTTGACAATGTAAACATGCGTTATATTATATATCATTCACCCCTCCCCTCCAACTCCCCCAACCTTTTAATTTTTCTTCAAGATTCGCGCCTATTTTAACTATCTATTTAAAATTCAGTTGGTATCTAAGGTACGTCTTTTTCTTCTGTTGCCAAGATGTAAAAAAGGGGAACATTTTATATTCGGTCTACTTTAATATTAACGAAACATGACTATATCTTTTATTTTTTAATTTGAAAAATTAAAAGACAGACTGAGATAAGGATGATAAGCAATAACAGGTGATCAGAAAAGCGTACTCAAGCTGGTTATTCGAACAATCTAGATATCAAGCAGGCAATGAAATGATATTTAATGACAACAATTAATTCGACCAGTAATTATAAAGAGATGATAGTCACACGTTTTAATGATGAACGCAACTTTCTTTTCCATGGTGAGAAACCCGTCGAAATGGATGCTATATCACGGACTTGTGTTACACTGTTTATGACGCTTTCCTCTACTTTAAGGAGATCGGATGGTAAACAAATTAACCATCAGGACCTACCTTAGATTTTAAGATATGGTTGATTTAGCGATAGATTATTAACTAGTAAAGAACAAAATCTATATTGTCCTATCTTTTTATATAGAGCCCTTCTTCTAAAAGAGATCAAAACAGTGTAATGGCTACGACCATCGAGCCCTCCTAATTTTCTGAATGGAATATGTTGCAAAAATTATTAATCTTTTTTTCCTAGTTTAATTAAAGAAGAGTATTTGACATCCAATTACCTATATCCTGCAAGCATTTTCGACTCGTTTAAAGTTGTTTTTCAAGTTTTCATAGAATCTTTTATCATGTACACTTGGATGTCATCGATACAACAATGATATCTGAAACTATGGTGACAACACATTTCTCCGATTGGTTTAGAGAAAAAAAATTATAAAGTTTTGGTCCAAGGGTGGATCCATGTGGAACACCGAACAATTATGGCATGGGTCTGACGTGTCCGATCCAATGACAACGAGTTAGTCCCTGTTGGTAAGGTATGATTTTATCAATGTAAGTGATTTTCAATGGATACCATAAGTTGTCTCAAGTCGTTGAAAAAAGTATTGTGATCTATAACATTAAAGGCAGCCGAAAGACCAAGGAGTACTATTGTAGCGGACGATTAATTTTCCAGAGCCTCCATTTTGTCATGACTAACCATGAGAAGTCCTTTTTCCGTAGAATGTTGTGGTCTGTAAGCCGATTGCAAAGTATTCTTAAACAAACATTTCTCCAGCTAATCGTGAATGTGATATAAGAGAATTTTTACTTCTTGATATCTAATGGTATTTAACATAGTTACGTTGGGAGTTATGGAAATACATTTAAATAAAGGTTGAAAAAGTAAAATCTACGAAAAATAATGTTTTTGTTTTATTTCAAATGCACACCATTGTATTGTAAGTATGATTCGTAGCTGTCTTTTGACAATCAGCTCTAATTTAAATGACCGGTCAGAAGAGGATGCTCACTCCTCCTAGGCACCTGAACCTACCTCTATCTCTTTAGAGGTCTGTATTGCTCTGCTTTGAATTTGTACTTCGTTTTATGGATTTTTAAGATGGTTGACAGTTTGTTATTGTCAGTTTTCATTTACGTGAGCTGATTGTCAAAAGACAGCTGCGAATCATACTTACTATTATTTATTAGGTTTGATACTGACTAACTCGCCGTCTATGAGATTGATCAACCCAATATATTTCTGTAGTCAGTCAGTAACAAACCTAAAAGGTGTTTTGTTTTCCCGAGGACTATCAAGTGACACATTTATTCACAAAAAGCGATGATCTACGCAAACCCAAGTACAAGGTGCCTAATATCTCGTCCAATGTTTAATCATTTAAACTCTTCAAAATTATTAATCCCACCTTTCAAATACTCTTAAAAAATCTTGGCTTCTCCCATGTTTACTTACAATGTTTTATTGCTATTCAATTTTAAACGTTTTCACCCTTTCCTCTGCAGAGATTTGAGCAAGTTTCGACGCTGCCATTTTGTTCTACTCCAGACACAATGTAACGTCAATATTCAAAGGGCAACTACTCTAATTTTAAAGAATTTCAAAGGGCAACTACTCCAAATATTGTAAGAACTTATGGTATGCGGTTTCTGTATTAAATAATATGAAATGTCGAAATGAGTAGGCGAAGGGTCGACCAATGACAGCCATATTGCCGAATATTAATTTTCACTGAACCTACATAGAGATATATGAGGCAATCACGTGCCATGTTTAAACCAATGAAAGTGTAACATTTCAGTCCGAGGGAAAACAAAATACAATGGTGTGCATTTGAAATAAAACAAAAACATTATTTTACGTAGATTTTACTTTTTTGACCTTTATTTAAATAATCATAACATAATAAATCTATGAATAAAATTAAAGTAATTTACTTATAAATAATACACGTGGTATTTATTGTTTAAGTAAATTTAAATAATCATTTCGTAGTATCTTATAAAATGTGTTATAAAACATAACCCAGTCATGGTAAGTTGAAAAGAGCGGGCAGCTATCCTGACTGTGCTTAAGAATGCATATATAAGGATTGTAATTACAGTTATTAAGGCTTTGATCAAAGATATTATATGTCTTATTCAATTGGGTTTTATTTTAGTGATCTTTTAGTTTATTGGTGGTAGATATATAAATTTTTTTCTCCAAAATCTTGCTTAATTTATTGTTCTTTCAAAGAAAGTGGATGTTCATTTCATTTCTATGACATAGGTTGTACAATGTACAATAATATAGCCAACATTTTTTTGTCACATACTCACATTGTGAATACAAACCATTACCAATATTCCCTATTATTAAGTACACTGCACATGTATATACAATGTACAGCCCATCCCTTAGAATGGACGAATTTCTAATTGTAATTAAATAAATTCAGAGATGCGAAGGACCCAATCATACATTTGGTGGGTTGTTTTTTTTTTACAACAACTAACCTGCTACACCTTACATTATTATACTTTCATGTTAAATACTGAAATCTGATTGGTTTAGACGCAGTTGATAATCCGTTCTATTACCCTCAGCGTTAGCAACACACTTGGCAACGGGTAACACAACGAATTGTTACATGCGCGGAAATTATGTGCGTACGGTTCTCTGTAGAATTCACGTCATTTGTATATAA
Organism: Magallana hongkongensis; assembly: GCA_016163765.1. Taxonomy (NCBI): domain Eukaryota; kingdom Metazoa; phylum Mollusca; class Bivalvia; order Ostreida; family Ostreidae; genus Magallana; species Magallana hongkongensis. Next base: position 57,891,351 of record WFKH01011801.1, on the reverse strand, counting down.
AAGCAGTAAAATTTTCTCTAAAATTAAGACCATCAGTTTAATAAAATAAATAGTGCAATTACCTCCCCGATTTTAGGTAGTCAAATTAAATACACTTTAGTAAAATATTCATAGCCGCTTTGAATAGGCGAGCAAGCCATACTTTATTCTTCAACCTTATGCATATATAGTTTACAATATCGGAAAATAAAATATTCTTTCACGAAGGCATCAAAACTAATAATATATAATTTTTCGTTTTAAATATATTTCAAATTTCATTTTTATAAAAAGTCAAGATTAACTTGTTTTCATATTTCTATTTTCATTGCGAGTCCGTCGACTGCAAGTTGTGCAATTTTGACCAGTTTTGGATAACTGATGCATGATGACTGATAATTATTAATTATATACTTTCGTACGTACACATGTTAAATGACAAAGACAGCTGAGGAATGAAAAGTCAACAATTCCCTAAATTTCCATTGGTGAATATATGTTTGTTTATAAAAAGTGGACAAGGTTAAAATCGTAGTAAATTAACTATTTTTATACGTAAATGTAATTATGAGACCGCAGTTAACAGTTCCTAGTTTTCAACTTGAAACATGCTGGTGTTACTACTGAACAACACATGCTACAAAACTAATGTAACTGTATTGACAACTTGAATAGCTAAACAAACACTGTTTTACAGATTAACAATCCATCGCCGTCTACCATGTGATTAAGAATTTCTTTATTGAGTGACCACATCTCCAGTGACATAACCACAACAAATGCCACTCTAGTCTCAACTGCAGCAACGACGGCAAGTAACTTATTCAGAATTTCCTCAACACTAGCAGTCTTAAAATCAAAGTCTTTCAACAACACTGACGCCTGCTCCTCTTGTTTATGTTTCTGGTAGAGCAGCATTGTCCAACAATGCACATACTTATTGCCAAAAGCTTTCATAGCATGTTCGTCAATCTGTTTTATCTCTAAAGGACTCGTTCGCACTAACATTAGGACCTGTGGAACATCACTTTGCTCGGCCTTTCGTGGTAGGTTAGGTCCACTAGCAACATACACTGGAATATAATCGAATATTTGAATGTTATTGTTATATTAATAAATACGTCTTAATACTATACAAATTCTAAAAAAATCACTTTGCTTGTCTGCTTTACTCTTAAGTCACTAATAATTTCAATAATTCATATAAATTATGTCATGTTCCTATCATAACGAAATTTCTACCAATTTGCTAAAAGTGCATACGAGTAAATATAGCGTTTGCTTGTCAAAACGTTCAAGGGCCAAAAACTCTCCTAGCATGACCATCAATTTGCTTTTTCTCTAAACGACTCTTAAACACTAACACTAGGATCCGTGGTGCATCACTTTGATCAGTCTGTCGTGGTACGTTAGGTCCACTAGCAACATACATTAGAATACAATTGAATATTATTATTTTAAAAACCATTGTGTCTTAAAGGTCATTTAAGAATATTTTTGGGCTTTGATTTTCTTTCATAAATATATATTTACATCTACCGAGTATGATTCCCTCTATTTCTTACGGAAACTTTAGTTAATTCATAGCTCTATAGAAACTAACAGGACTGATATCGACATGCCCCGTTTATCGATTGGTCGAACCCTACAGCGACTGAAACTGGCAAGAAATTGACAGAACTGAAATCTACACGCCCCTTTTATCAATTGGTCGAAACCTACAGCGACGTAAGAAAAATCACGGACTGCACGAAAATATCGTGATGATGTCAGACTCAAATTCCCATAGGAGACGTTTGGCTGTTTCTTTTATCTAACGTAGTTATGTACATTTACAGTAATTTAGTTAATTTAACTTACTTTTTACAATAAATATATTAATTTGTTAAAAGAAATATCTATATATAAACAATAAAATGCTTTCTTTGATGATTCATGCGGGTTATGAAGGTAGTGATCATTGCAGAAAAAAATTACATAACCCGCTAACGCGGATTATGTATTTTTTCCTGCAATGTCGCTGCTCTTTTACATGCAATCCAAGAAATCATCTACGGAATTTTTCTTAAAACAATCAAATTTTGACAGGGGCAGGGGGCATAACCCCCCTTTTTTTCTTGCTGCAAACATTTTTCTTGAATTTACATATAGAAAATTGAATTAACATGAATTTCTCCCCCCCCCTTCCCGCTTTTTTTTGGGAGCATGTAGTGAAAAATTAACAGTGAAATTGAAGTTATAGTAGGTATACGCAATACGCACCCCCACCCCTCGCCATAAGGATTTTCATGATTTTCCATATATATAAAACATTTTTTTAACAAATTTGATAGTCCTACCTACAGAAATTGCATTGCATTGAGTCTCGTATCTCGTATCAAAAAGTAGTGGCCCCCTTTTATTATGTGAACTGTAGATAATCGATGATGGTTTTTAATATTTTCAAAACGAGAGTAAATAAAAATTGACATTATCATATAAATGTAAATTGCTCTGGTCCGGTTTTTTATTTCTCATGCTGTCCAAAGTAAATTCTACGTTTAACGTCTTCAAAATACCAAACCTACGAGGAAGGGCGATAAAATTAAAAGAAACAAAATTTTCAAACAAGTAATTTTTTATCATTTATATTAATACAAATACAGTAAGTATTCAAGCAACATGTAGATTAGATGTATAATGATCTTTCCTGGCAGTTTTAAAGACAATTCCATTCAGTATTCGATGTATAATCCATAATTTTCCCTAAACATTTCCTATATCTAAAGACTAAAGTATGTTAATTGCGAAATTAAATATCAACCTGGAAAATATAAAATTGAAAATCAGGGTTTCTAAGCTACAAATTCTCCTTAACCTACACGCGCGGGTAAAGTTTATAATAGAATGAACTTAATTTGGACAGCCTAATGGTTGACGCATAATCAACGTTTTTTTTTACATCCAATACCACCCTATTTTGTTCTATTTTGCATATACCTTTCCTTCAAATTAATAATTGTGAGACTTAATACAGTAGACGATATGCATATGGGGACCTTTATATATATATCAAGTGTCATTGTAAGTCGTCAAATTCTCACCAGTCTATCGAAAAAAGGAAATCATGAACAACATACTTTTAAAATACAGCTTCATCACACCAGTTAAGAAACGTTAGTTCTTAATGGGGCAAGCCAAATACTTTTTTGCATCTTTAAAAAAAATGCATATAAGCGCAATGGGTACATTATCTCATTTCATGTTTATATAGATGTCGATGAAATTCATTGACCAGCTGAAGGAGAAGAATATGTACCTTATTTCGCTCATGTATTATAAGGGCTTTCAAATGAAGGAGGGGGTGGGGGGGGGGGGTTGTGAGGTCACGGAGATTGTATGTAAACAGTGTAACCCCAACCATAAAAAAAGTGTATATATTGTGATATTGTTTTATTTTAATATGATATCTATGAGGGAACATTACACTATATCAAAAAATTAATAAATATATGCATGTATAAGTTGAAACACAAATTCCGACATTTCTTTTTCTTTTGTTTTTTTCTTCTTCTTTTTTTTTTTTTGAGGGGGCGGGGGTCAATTTAATGGGGTTGTATTTCATATCCTCCTTTGTTAAAATTGGCTTTGTGGGTCTTCTTGTAAAAGAGCTAAAAGTTTACAGATATAGATATACACGAACACAGAACAGAATTTGTTGAGTAAGACTCACTTTGCTTGAAAATATTCGGTTTTATTTTTTTTTTTTAAGTTATTTCCAATGACCTTTTTTGTGACATTGGTACGTCACTGAGGTCACTGCTTTACCCCCAGACAGACACGTGAAACCAAGAACACCCAAACAGACCAGATACATACGTCTACCGCCATAGCTACTGCGACCACCAGAGAGATGAAACAGCCATTCAGGGCACAACAAACCCAAGGGAAGAAGAAGAGACACCGTTTACACCGGGTGAATCTGAACTTTTATTACCAATCACCATCCTATCCGGTCGATTTCGATGGCACACAGTTTAATGTAGATGCATACCTGGGGGATCATCAACCTCGAGTTTTGGCCAATACCAAGCCTATGAAAAGCCCAATACACCAACACTAAACACTCCACTCCAACGCAAACAAGCAACCTCTTCCCCCAACAATCATACTAACCCATTGTCTTATTGCTACACTTACAATGCTGGCAAGCCATATAAATATTCTGCAAATTGCAGGTAAATCCACTCTTGCTATTCTTGCGGCGGAACAACGGCTATTGACGTCCATATTTTGACCTAAAGACTACGAAGCAAAATCTTTCAAAATAATTTTCTAAACGGTTTACAGTATACTGGCCCCAGGCAATATATTTGATCCAACAACAACAAAATAAAAGAAAAAAAAACCCACGAAGATTCTATTACAAAGGATCGAAGGACTATTTAATTACTTTTTCCATAAATCCAAATTTCGCCATTAGGCCTGCTTCTCAAAAGAGATGAAAACTACAGACTCTTCCGTCACTTTTCCTACCTAAAACCCAATCCATTAATTCATTCATAGACCTCCTCGCCTGTACAGCTTCCTCAAGAGAAGCTACATACTTTAACTCAAACTATCTGGTCAGCCCTAAATAGCGAAAAAATCACTCTCAAGTATGCACATAATCATAAACACACCAATAACTAAACCAAAGTATTGTAGGTTGAAGTACATGTATATGGTTTTTGGGGTATTTAATTCCATACTGGGCAGGTGAAAAATCCAAACGCACATTGCTTATTATCTGAAACAATGTCGAGGATAAAATAAACAGTAAATTTAAAGTGAGTACAAAATGTCGTAGAAACAATGCAGAAACCAATATTCCAACGGCTCTAATTGTTTTCTCAATGATCATTTTGGCAATGTTAAGTGTTTAACCAAAGACAAATATCAATCACAAAGATTTATTAAGCACGCGCAGAAAAATACCAATTTCATGTTTTGAAGTTTCGTTACGGGTAATTGATTTTAATCGTTGTTGTCTTTTTTTATTCGTGCTATTAATGAAAAGACATATCGTTACGAAATATGGAAAGTTTTATATTATTTAATTTCGTAATTTTCAAATTGTTCTTTATATCAGGTGATATTTTGTTGAGTGTATTTAGTTATTTGATGAGCACTATTTTTCATGGATTTCATAGTTTAGTCGGTTGAAGAATTAAATTAAAAATCATTGAGTAAAGTAGAATGATAATTTTTTTAGGGGGATAACCTTTATCCACGAATCTACGTATTATCATGAAACTATGTATTTTCTAGATTCACAATATTGATGCTTATAAATACATATAATGATATCATATCTTGTCTTTCTGAGTGTTGATACACAATGGGTTTATCTATAAAACGATAACTACCTTCACATGTACTCTTTTTTTCACATGTACGTTCTGCAGATATATTTGCCTCTTCTGAAATACCACAATCTGTCAAATCAAACAACAATATCAAATAACAAAAATCAAAAAATTTTAAAGATATGAACATTTGCTAACGTTTTAAAGGCGATGCTATATACTTTTACAATATGAACATGTGCATGTGCATATGTTCATGTAATATAAGTTAGTGTTCCAGTCACTTGTATAGGATTATCTTATTTTCAAGGACACATCCAATTCAAACTAAATCTTTCGTCTCTGATTCCCTGGAAAAATTCGGTTTTTTATTTACACACTAAATAAATTCATCATTTAAACCACACAAAGAAATGTTTGAGGTGAGAACTGGAAAGTCATTACCTTTGGTGTCTTCCAATTGTGATTTTCGTACTTCTTCTTGACACTTAATGCCTACAAAACATTAATATTGAAAGTGTGCAATAAACAATGTAATTGATATACTAGATACATGTCTTTTTACCATAATTTTTAACCATTGATTTATTTTTACACCCTTCCGGGTATTGTATTAAGTTGTTTATTGCAGAGAACCATCCTGTTCATAGATTTATAAAGTTGTACAAAAATATGTAGATGTATTATATATGTATATATGCATATACTTTTCATGTATATATGTAAAAATATGTTTAAATTTTAGAAATATAGATAATTACAATCTTGAATTGGTCTGCGGGATAGAAGAAATGTACTAAAATGACAATGATTAAATAAAAAATTATAAATGTAATATTCAACAAGATAATAGAGGCTAGATAGTTTTAAATAGTATTTAGATAACATAATATAATAAACAAATGATAAAAATAATTGATAACATGTACGATCAGTTTCGTATACTTTAAGGGTTTCAATATTTGACATTGTTTTATTACCATGGACATTTATAAATCGATTTTAATCACAGTGGAGTATATACATTTTTATAGGGATGTTACTGATGCTAATACTCGAGTCCCCGACTATTGCTCGATCATACCGATCATCGACTAAAACGTCCTTAGTCAACTTCTCGTTTTAAAGTCAATAGAATTAAAATAATCTGATTTATTTTTAACGCAGAAGTGTTTTGGTGAGTAAAATCAACTTATTTAAAGTCTGATCATGTTCATAATCATTATCGAAACATTTTTTATTGTTTTTTTGTGTGTGTAAATAAATGTAGTTTTAACAAAAGTAATTGCATAGATTTACATGTAATTGAGGAGACAGATCTTTGCCTCATTTGATGTTCTTTCGGTGTTAAACGTCAATTTAGTTCATCATAATTCTTCAGCTGTGTGTAACAAAACTAAATCATATTAACAATTATTAATAATTATAATTATTTAACTTAAATTGTTGATCAGGTACTGGTCTCTGAATTAATTTAGATTAAGACCCGTTTGAGTGGCCTACTGTGTGCAGTTCAATAGCATGTATAAGGGTCACAAGAAAAAGGAAAAACAGAAGCAGGTGTTAATTAACGGATTTATAAATAAATAATTTTTAAAATAAAGATTGATTCAAATACATCAAATACAAGTTGTTGTGAGTTATCCAATGGTTTTATTTATGTGTATGTGATCATGCCGAAAGCATTACCTTGTTAAAAAAGAAGCAAAGTTTTAAATAACCTAACGAGTACTTAAGCAACGTTTTACTAAAACCTCGGATTAATTGAATAGGCTATCCGGTATCCAAGTAAAATTGACAGCCTCAATTTTTTATATTGTTAAAATCAATCTTTATTTAACTATAGTAACATGTATAGTGTTGGATAACAATCTGTCAACTATATTCATTAAAAATTATCTTTTAATCTCCACATATCCAAGTTATTATTATTTACAATTCGTAATGTAGATGATTTATGCAGTCATATAAAGACAATTTTTCCGACTTATATTCTCATTCTAATTTCTTTGAATTTTCTTTCATCAATGTCACAAACATTTACTTACTCTGATTTGAATTGAATTCATTTGAAGGATTTTATTGATTATCTATATATAAAACACAGAATTAATCAACAACACTAGGCATCTTTAGAGTGTCGGATCTAATATATAGATACTAAGCCAGTAAACTGAATATATAAAGCACTAAAAATGGCTAACGACACGAACAATTGTTTGTGTCATTACTACGAATAATGTATCTGATTACACGGGTTGCTAAATTTAAACAAAAGATTTATTTAAATTGTCAATGTTTGCTTTAAAATTGTGTTTGTGACAGCAATATTTTTGTTCACAAAATGAGAAAGAATTTTTAACATTTAAACTAATCTCTCCCCTTTAAATTATAATAGTAAAACACATGATATAATTGAAATCAATTTTGCATAGGCCTATAGTTTTCAGAATTTTCCTTTGCTTCTCTTTTTACACATAAATAGAACCATTATGCAAAAACAATAAATGAAATCTGTTTTTCATTATATATTTTATAATAGATGAATTCGTTTTGTCTTTATTTAGCTTTGATTTAAACGGTGTGTTCCCGTTTTGCACACATTTGATAATTGGGTATAGAACAGTATGTGTGATTTGTGTTGTGATAGCAATTATAGTCTGCTTTCAATCCAAGATTTTACCTGGATTTTTACCTGTGTTTTATCAGCGAATTAACGATAAAACAAAAAGAATATAGATATTTTGTTGTGTTTTAGGATTAATAACTAATAACTATTGACAATTTTTTTCATTTGATAAATTAAAATTAATGATATTTTTATTCTTAAATTTCCGCTCCTTGATAAGAAAAACAATGATAGATGATTTAACTTTTACATTTTTGTTCATTTACGTTAAATACAAAACTGAATGAATTGAGGAAAAATTGTCGGTTCCAAGACAATTGAAAGCTGATTCAATGGATAATTATGGGATGGGGTACTCCGAATCTCTTTTTACAACTTAGTTGCAAAATGTTTATTATTGGTTGTTTGGTATCAACAGAAAGGAGATTATGTAAGGAAACAGATCTTTGTCACAAAATATTTCAATCTTTGAAGTAGCGACTTTGACAGGAGTTCTTATGACATCACTGCTTTAGTATATTGCGGGTCACTTTCTGGTATTTTAAATCAGTAGCTAAACTGGCACAAAACATTCCGACAAAAATAATATTTTTAATATATACTCGATATACCCCAAACTGAAGAGGGTTGAAAATGCATGAATTAGTTCTACATTTGATAGATTTTGTGAAAAAATCTTTACAGTTCTAGAAGCATATAAAATTGCCGATTTATCATCATACAGTTTGTCAATTTTCTTCGATTATTCAAACCACAGCATAAATAAAAAAAATTATCAGCATTTTAACTAGACAAATTTCCTCCATTGATGTCAGCAAAAACATTAATTAAATATTAACGTATGATATTTTCTCTTCAAACTTGTAACAGATTACTTAAGCCTGTATGGTAGTTTCATCTGTTAATGGTTTGAAAATGTTGTAATTAGGTCTACATATAATAGGTTTTGTGAAAAAATCTTTACAGTTCTAGAAGCATATAAAATTGCCGATTTATCATCATACAGTTTGTCAATTTCTTCGATTATTCAAGCTACAGCATAAATGAAAATTTTTAATAGCGTGTTTACTAGACAAATTTGCTCCATTAATGTCAGAAAAAAACATTGATTAAATATTAACGTATGATATTTTCTCTTCAAACTTGTAACAGATAACTTTTGACTGTAGGTTAGTTTCATCTGTTAATGTTTTTGTACATTGCAAAGCGACACTTCAAACGTCCGAAAACACGAAACGCGATGCGATTCAAAATACCACCAAAAGACTGTATTTCGTTGAAGATTACTCCTCATCCAAGCTTGACATATTATCCTGTATAGAATGTCCATCCAAATGTAAATTATCATTAGGGTCTTCCGTTTTCAACGGAAGACCCTATTGTTTTTGTTAGGTTTCTTTTTCTCTATTTTTCACTATTATTATTATTATTCTTTTTTTTCTTAACATTTTTCTTAAAACTCAAATATCTCAAATATGCTACAATGGATTTTTATGAAATTTTCACGAATAATACAAAATATCAAGGTCTTTTATCATGTACAGTTTTGTTGATGACGTCACTTCCGGTCGGCCGTTATATTCGTTTTTCTTTTTGTAAAAAGTGATCTTGTCCTCCCTTTTTCTCAAAAACGATTAAAGATAGAAAATTGAAAGTTTCAGGAATGATAGATTTTTGAATTCCTAGGGCCGATCAGGTAAAACCACGATCGTCCGTCACTTCCAGTCCGCTCAAACAGCATTTTTGGAAAATTGTGTTTTAAAGATTTTTCAAATTAAATAATTTACTTTTTTTCTCCATCAGAATATGTTTTAAACTTACCAAATTTTAATATGAGCAGGTCGTCCGTCACTTCCGGTCATCACCGGAAGTGACTCCAAAATTTCGATTTTTGGAATTTTAAAGCATATACATTTTGTAGACATTTTTTTACTGAATACAAAACTAAAAACCGTTTTAAAATCGGACAACGCATTGCAGAGATATTGAAGTTTGAAAATGGCCTTTTCCGGAAATCTTAATTTTGCAGTGAAGGTTCAAAAATTAGTTTAAAAGGAAGTTAATATAGTTACTCGTACCAAATGTCAACATTTTAATTCAACCCTGTCATTAATTCATAATCAAACGGAAGACCCACTCGTTGCTCGCAACGAGATCGTGTCTAGTTATTATTTATTTTTTGAATCAAGTATTAAGGTGACTATATTTTGTAGTATAAACAACATTCAATATACAACAATGTTAAATTCTGCAAAATATAAATATCGACGCAATTGCGAGTAGATATGTTTTATTTATTTTATTGTCAAAACCCTTCACAGGAACTGTGATACAGACTATTGCAATTAAGCAATTATCTCACCCAGTCAAATTCCCGTTTCGCACACATTTTTCGATACCTAATTTTCAAATGTGTGCAAAACGGGAACAAACCGATTTAAACACGAGTGCGTTTCATAAACAAGAGGCCCATGGGCCATATCGCTCACCTGAGGAACATAAGGTATGATAAAATCTCCTTAATTGAGTCATAATACAAACTATCTGGACAATGTAGTATAATACATGTAGATCATGTGTAAATAAAAATCCATTTTTTTTCACCCTGGATATTCTCATGTTTATAATGAAGTCTCTTTTCTAACAGGATGATTTTATAGTCATATCACGTGTTGAGCATTGCAGTTCTCAAAAAGATCCTAAACAATTGTTTATATATGGGATATAAACCTACATCAAACTCTGAACCCCTTGTGAGGCCCAAGAATCGTCTAGGGACCAACGTCTAAACAATTTTAAAGAATCAGCAATATGTCAAATGCTTGCATGTAAGTAAAACCATATATTATAAAATTTCAGTTTTTGTGAATAATTAAAATATTTTCCTTTGTAAAATTGGATCCCCAATGTGGCCCAAATCTACTCCTCAAGATTTTGATTTGAAAGAATTTGAATGTACATTACCTGAGGTTGTTTTCAGTAAAGTTACAGCTTTTCTATGCAAATGGTTTTTAGAAAAAGATTTTTAAAGATTTTTTTCTTTATATTCCTATGTAAATGTTTGCCCCCCCCCCCCCACGTTGTGACCCCATCCTACCCCCGGAGATCATGATTTGAACAAACTTGAATCTACCCTACCTGAGGATGTTTCCACACAAGTTTTAGCTTTTCTGACCAATTGGTTTCTGATAAAAAGATTTTTAAAGATTTTTCTCTAAATATTCCTATGTAAAAAATTTGACCCCCCCCCCCCATTGTGGCCCCACCCTACCCTCGCGGATCATAATTTTAACAAACTTGAATTTACACTACCTGAGGATGCTTCCGAGCAAATTTCAGCTTTTCTGGCTGAGTAGTTTCTGAGAAGAAGATTTTTAAAGATTTTCTCTATATATTCCTATGTAAAAGTTTGACCCCCCCATTGTGGCCCCACCCTACCCCCGGGGGTCATGATTTTCAAAACTTTGAATCTACGCTACCTCAGGATGCTTCCACGCAAGTTTCAGCCTTTCTGTCCAAATGGTTTCCGAGAAGAAGATTTTAAAAGATTTACTCTATATATATTCCTATGTAAAAGTTCGACCCCCATTGTGGCCCCACCCTAACCCCGAGGGTCATGATTTTCACAACTTTTAATTCACACTACCTGAGGATACTTTCACATAAGTTTCAACTTTGCCGGCTGATTAGTTTCTTAGAATAGGATTTTTAAAGATTTTCTTTTTATATTCCTATGTAAAAGTTCAATCCCCCTATTGTGGCCCCACCCTATCCCTGGGGGTCATGGTTTTCACGACTTTAAATCTACACTACCTGAGGATGCTTCCCATAAGTTTCAGTTTTCCTGGCCAAAGGGTTCTTGAGAAGTAGATTTTTAAAGATTTACACTATATATTCCAATGTAAAAGTTCGACCCCCATTGTGGCCCTACCAAACACCCCGGGGTCATGATTTTCATAACTTTGAATCTACACTTCCTCAGGATGCTTTCACATAATTTTCAGGTTTTCTGGCTAAGTAGTTTCTGAGAAGAAGATATTTAAAGATTTACTCTATATATTCCTATGTAAAAGACCCCCTCCCCCCATTGTAGCCCCACCCTACCCCCGGGGGTCATGACTTTCACAACTTTGAATCTACACTACCTCAGGATGCTTCCACATAAGTTTCATCTTTTCTGGCCAATTGGTTTCTGAGAAGATTTTAAAATATTTACTATATATATTCCTGTGTAAAAGTTCGACCCCCCACTGTGGCCCCACCCTATACCCGGGGTTCATGATTTTCACAACCTGAGGATGCTTTTACATAAGTTTCAGCTTTTCTGACTGAGTAGTTTCAGAGAAGAAGATTTTTAAATATTTACTCAATATATTCCTATGTAAAAGTTCGACGCGGGGTCATGATTTTTAACATTTAGAATCTACATTATTTGAAAATCCTTGCTAAGTACTCTCAAAAATTGTAATATTGTACTTCTTGAGAAAAAGATTTTTAATCAATTTTCCTTTATGTCTCTGTGTTAATCTCTGTACCACTCTTGGGGCCCAAGTATTGGTCTGACGGTCACGATTTTAACAATTTAGAATCTTTATTGTTTAGGTATGCAAAGTACTCTCATAAATTAATCATTGTAGTTCTTGAGAAAACGATTTTTAAAAAGTTTTCTCTATTTATTTCTATGTTAAACTTTTGACTCCCTCCTGGGGCCCCAGTATTGGTCCGGGGGTCACAGTTTTTACAGTTTTAGAATCTACATTATTTGAGAATGTTTGCATAGTATTTTAACAAATGGTAGCATTTTAGATCTTGAGAAGAAGATTCTCAAACTTTTCCCTTTATATTTTGATGTTAAACTTTGACCCCCTTTTGGAGCCTCAGTATTGGTCCGGATGTAATGATTTTAACAATTTAGAATCTTTATTATTTCGGGATGTTTGCATAGTAATCTCATAAATTGTAGCATTGTAGTTCTTGAGAAGATTTTTAAACATTTTCTCTATATATTTCTATGTTTAACTTTGACCTCCTCTTGGAGCCCCAGTATTGGTCCATCCCCGGGTCATGATTTTAACAATTTAGAATCTACAATATTTGAGAATGTTTGCTTAGTAATCTCACAACATGTTGCCGTTTAGTCCTTGAGAAGATTTTCAAAGATTTTCCTTATATATTTCTATGTTAAACTTTCATTCTCTCTTGGGACCCCGGTATTGGTCCGGGGTCACAATTTTAACAATTTAAAATTTCACTATTATATATATATAAGCTTTGGTGTAAATATCGGCATTTCTGGTGCAGTGGTTCTTAAGAAGTAGATTTTTTAAGACACACACCCTATTTTTATTTTTTCGCAATTATCTCCATTTTAAAAAAGGTTACACCCATTATTTTGACAGTTAAGAACCCGCTTCCCATGAGGATGCTTTGTACCAAGTTTGGTGAAATCTGGCACAGTGGTTCTAGAGAAGTAAAAAATGGGAAAAGTTTACAGACAGACGACCGGACAGACGGACGGACGAACGACAGGTGATCAGAAAAGCTCACTTGAACCTTCGGTTCAGGTGAGCTAAACAGCTATATAAGGTGAAAATATTTATCATGGCTGAAATAGACAGTTTTCTTATTGTTTAACTCTGCTTAGAAGCATTACTAGATTAAATTCTTACAACAGTTTAATTGAGCATAAATGTAAATCAATAACTTAGCTTATAAGTATAACATGGAGGGCTAATTTAACATATGTATCCGTTTCATCTGATAACAAATGTTTATATTAAACAAATACCAAGCAACCTGGACACTCCCCCATCTTCGTTTATATGTAAGAATTGCCTAGCTTGATTGTCACTTAGGTTTTCTAATTCCTCAATTTCACCTGAAAAGAGCAATTAATAAGGACACTTTATGAATGTTTTTTCATACCTGTGTATTAATGAAATGTGTTCGATAAAAAGGATGGGATTTCTTTGCATTGCGTATTATCCTATTGCAATCTCTAAAATACGCATTCTAAAGATAATTTTAAAGGGGCCTGGACACGATTTCAGATGAAAATTTTATTTTTGATTTCTATGTATAAAATAGTTTACTTTTGTATTTTGAATGATCACCAAAATTTAAATGTTAGATGTCATGTTACAAACGATATACAGAGGAAAGAAGTCGTTGTTATGTAAACAAAGCTCGAGTCTTATAACTGTTTACAAATACTGTAAAGTAAAGAAATTGCCATTTCTTTATCAAAATAACTTGTGGAAACAAGATAGACTGATTCAATGGGTTCATAAATAATTTCATCACAACAAACAGCAACATTTGATTGAAACTTATACCAGTACAACAAATATGTAAACATTAACAGGACTCGTGCTTTGTTTACAAAACAAAGAATTCTAACCTCTGTAACTCGTTTGTAACTTGATATCTGACTTTCAAATTTTGTCAAAGCATTGAAAACATCTATTTTAACAATTCTAGACATAAAAATTAAAAAAAATAAATTTTGAAAAATTTGAGCTCAAATCGTGTCCAAGTCCCTTTAATGCAACTTAGCAGGTTGACTAAATTCAGTGTAGGGTTAATATATTTCCTAGGAACTGAAATTGATTTTCCGATGGCTATAACATATAATAATATTTTCCTGAGTAGTCCTTTGTGTGTGATTCCTGAATTGTTTTAATTAAAAACTGTAAAACCTTTATATTTTTCGATTAAGAATTATTTCCACCTTCAATGCTACCTCTTTGTCTCCGTTTTCGTACATGACATATAATCCCGGTGATCAAAATAGCGACAAACATAACTACTATTGACATCACTAAAGTCAAAGTGGTAGCACTGTCTAGGCTGTCCTTGTAGATATTGTCAGACAAAGTGGAGATGTCATAATCTTTTGACGTCATGTGTGTGATCAACCTATCATAAAAAGCAAAATGAAATAACTTACGGTGAAGAATTGTGTAACTATGTGATAAAAATCAGAAGAAAAGGCTTTGAACTCACTGCGTGGAAGGTCGTTTTGTAAAAGATGTTCTTTCTATTTCTGCTGTTGTTGGATTTATTGGTATATAATAACTATAACATCCATAATCTGCAATAACAAATGACCAAAGTTGATAAATTAAGAATATAAGAATATAGACGAGTGGTCTATTCCTTTAAATAAGTCAAATGAAATAGATACCTACACGTATGAAAAATGACAATAACAAACTTTCAACCATCTCAAAAATCCATAAACCGAAATTCAAATTCAAAGCAGAGCAACTCGGACCTCTAAAAAGAGGTATAAAAATACGTACATATCAACACATCATATGACCAAAAATGGGTGGGTGGGCAATCGTTATGATCGGATTGGCATTCAAACACATTTATCTCTCCGGAGTCGCTGTTGAACTTGGGACACATTCCTTTAAAACATGAAAACCCATTCACATTACAAGCTATATCCCATTGCTAATTATATCCATTGCATAACTATTTTATCCGACTGTCTTATTCGACAAAAGTTCATTTGTTTTTGTAGTTTTCATGAAAAATGCAAAGCATGCCTTAAATTTTTGTTTACTTTGACATGGAATTTATTTAATATTACGTTTGATGGTAAATTCTGATATACCTTTCGGGACCAAAACTCTTTGGGAACACTTCTGAATAAAGCGGCCAAATTCGTCTGGAAGGCAATGATAATATTTCGGCTCCTGGCACTGTAGTGATACACTAGCCTTATTCCATCCATCCAGAGTATATGCCCATTGTATTACAGCTTGAGCATAGACCACTTGACAGAAACACAATCCAGTAATACATAGAACCAAAAGAAACTCCACATGAAACCTTGTTTTCATCTTTAAAGGAAAATAGATGCAGTTATTATTTGTTAAAAGATAAAAAAGAGAAAATCCATTCAAAATATACTTTAAAAACCATAAATATATATTTAATTCAAACAAGTCCTTTACCACAAACATTAAAGTACAGGAAATCATTAAAATCTTAAATATTTTTGGCATCAAAAATGAGGTTTACAATTCAGCAATGTATTTAATCAAAATGCAGAAAGATTGAATGCTATTTAAAAGGTCTGCAGGAAAAGTGACTTTATGACAAAATTATGTCATTGAGTCAACTATTATTAACCTCTTGCTGCTCACCTTTCAGTTAATTCAAGCAAATCGTTTACAATACACATCTCAGCATAGGTGAGGAAATTATGAGGAAACATAAACGAACCAAAATAAGACAAGATTAAGACTTGTTTGGTAAAGTTAAGAATAGCTAATGTTATGATGACAGCATACTATTGATTACACCTATACAAATTAACCAAACCACCAGAACAAACAACGGCGATTTGTTGGACTCTTTATATGCCTTACCTTTCCTGCAGTTTAATAAACAAATCCAAATGCTGCATAAGTTTAAACTTGTTGGTCGAACTATAAATAGCAACTGCATGAATTTAACTTATTGATTTTCGAATACGAAACTGAAACTAGGTTTTTTTAATTTTTTACATCTATCTAATGTTCTTACCTGCCCATGCATGCAGGAAGATACTTATCTCGTAGTATTGAGACTTTACAACTGGTGTCTGATATTTTGTCAACATCAGTCGGTATTTAAAGCTGCTTGGTCCGATTTTTTAGTTTTTACAGTTTCAAATAGTTTTCCATACAAACCAATCATCTTAGAAAGTTATGGACTTTCTCCTATTTACACCAGCAGAATCAGTTTCCTTTCAAAGTTAGAAATATTTAAAGTAAATAAAATAATTTCTTTTTGGGCAAACGAAAAAACAAACCAAAATGCATCACGGGAATGTTTAGAAAAGGGAACCGTTTTGTTTCGTCCCCCGGATGATTGGGTTTATTCAACCCTCATGTTATGCATCGATTGTAAACAAAGCAAACTTCAGAAATATTAGCGAACGAAATATACACATGTTTTTTTTTAAATTAACCTGAACGTTATAACCTTTATTTATAGCGATGTTGAAGTCGTAATACAATCATATCGGTCTCTACGTCAGGGGCTAAATATAACGTGAGGCGAAATAACGCTATTCCCTTTTTTGTCGCTTGTTTTGTTAACAAATTTTGTACATAATTTTTTTCATTTAAATTTGGCTTAATTGACCGGGAAAATTTCTGCAATGTCTATTATTATACACAAACTTAACATAACCATCGTTTAAAAGCGTACCCAAAATTTGATATAAAATCGGACCAAGCAGCTTTAAACTAAAGCTTTTGATTAAATCAGATTCGAAAAAAATGTTCATAAAATCAGAGTTGTACTATTTACAAGTTTTTATATGGCTTTGAGTAGTATATTATGTTATATCTTACTTATTTTATGAAAATATAATAAAATTGCATTACAAAAAGCACAAACACTTGTTTCTGCGATGAAGAATTCGAATACCAAATGTTATTGAGTTTAGTTGCAGCTTGTACATAGATCAGGTGACCGAGATATAATCCAGCAATGCATTTAACCAAAGGGCATTCGAAAAGAAATATTGTGCTGATCAATGCTTAGGGCCTGATTCACTGGCCCAGGAACCATGGATTTCACAATTTTGGTAGAGGAATCCATGGACTTTATTGCCATGCATTTAATTTTTTCCCACAGTAGAAAATATATTTTTTATTGCATATTTGGTCCCGCCTAGGAGGTCCCGAGGAGTAGAAAATAGAGTAAAAAATTTTACAATTTTGATTCCTGTAATCATAGAGATTCTTCACACAAAAAATGGTAAATAATAACTGGCCTTTAAGTTTTCAAGAAAAGTTAAAAATATGTGGTTAAACGCATGACGACGGACGAAGACCAATTGCAAAAAGGTCGACTGTCTGTACATGCAGATAATACATAGTCTTGCCCAAAGCATTGACATTCCATTTTTTCTGTTAACCATCATATATTAATTCACGCTAACGTTTTAACCATCATATTAATTCATCGAATGAAACAATGAGACAGTAAAAGATGTCACTTGCCCGACAATTAACATAATCAGCTAGTCTGGCGAGAGGGTACGTATGATACAATGTTATATACGCCAGTCTATGGTCTAATTCCTTTTAAGGGTCGACTGAACTTTCCCGGGGCCCTATCTTGACCAAATATAAAAGCTTAAATATGTCATACGGTGTGTTAGCCTGCACCTTGAATACAATTGTTGAGGTCAGTTTAGCAATAGTCTAGTCAATATCAAAAAATCTCAAGAAAATTGCTACAAAGCTTATTAACATTGAAAACAAAAGTTTTATATGTACAAATTATATATTAAAAATATACATTTCTAAAATTTGGGGTTAAAAACTGGGTAATCATTGAAAGATCGCTGAAATCTGGAAACATTTAATAACTACATTTAATAAATAGGTGTCAATTAATGCTGATCTAAAATGAAAGGATTGAATATGTAAAACTGATTTAAAAAAACGTTGACAACAAATATTGAAGGATTTTTGGGGTTAAAAAATAGAATTTTCAAAGAAAGATAGTGGATATCTGGAAAAATTCATAATTAAATTAAATTTAAATTTAAATTAAATTTAATGGGCATCAATTTATGTTGGACTAAAATAAAGTATTGAAAAGGTACAACCGATGTCAGTACTTTGACAATAAATATTGAAGGATTTTTTTTTGGTAATAAATAGAGTTTTCATTTAAAAAAAATCGCGGAAATCTGGACAAAATTCATATCTGAAATAAATCAAATGGTTGTCAATTTATTATGAACTTCAGTGAAAGGATTGAATATGTACAACTTATTTGAAAAATTTGACAACAAATATTGAAGGAATTTCGAGGTAATAAATAGGGTTTTCATTTAAAAAATCGCTGAAATCTGGACAAAATACAATCATTACTGAATTAAAATCAAACGATTGTCAATTTATTGTGAACTGCAGTGAAAGGATTGAATATGTATAACTTATTTGAAAAATTTGACAACAAATATTGAAGGAATTTTGAGGTAATAAATAGGGTTTTCATTTAAACAATCGCGGAAATCTGGACAAAATACAATCATAACTGAATTATATCAAACGATTGTCATTTTATTATGAACTTACGTGAAAGGTTTGAATACGAACAACTGATTTAAACACTTTGACAACAACTATTGAAGGAATTTTGGGATAAAATTAGGGTTTTCATTGAAAAATCGCGAAAGTCTGGAAACATGTAAAGGGGTATGGTCACGATTTGGGCTAAATTTTTATTTCACCATTTTAATGGATACTAGTAATATGCATAACAAAGGTATTCTAAATTATCAGCTAAAATTTAAATGTCAGTCGTCATGGCTGGAGTAAGAGTCAGTGTAAACAAAGGTTGTGCCATGGTTTTGTTCACGTTTAGGTTGCGGGGTGAAAAATAATGTAAGAAGCAGTAGAAATTGCATAAATGTGTGCATAATTAAGAAGGAAATAGGAAAAAACTGCTTTAAATGAAGTTTTTACAACTATGCAGCGGATATACTAGTAAACAAAAACATCGCACGAGCTTTGTTTTTTAAAACAAAGAACTGCGAAGCCTGTATCTCATCTATAAGTGGACAGCTGACATTCAAATATCGGATGCACATTAGTATACCTTTATAATACATTATTAAAAACAAACAATAAACATTACATTTTAGTTCAAATCGTGACTATGTCTCTTAAATAAATTGGCACTAATATATTTTAGACTCAAATTTCATAATTTATTGAGAATTGCCCGAGTTGTGTAACAATTTAATAAGAAATGTTAAAGAAACTTTGGGGTCAAATATTTCTCATTAATTATTATTGTCATTAAAACTTGTTGAAATGTGGAAAAGATATATCGATATCAAATCATTTCATTTACTAAACGCTTTTTCTAACTTTAGAATACAGAATTACCTGTACAATTGAAATAATAACTTTCAACATTGAAACAATTAGGGTGATTTTTTTAATCTGGAAATATTCAATAACCTTATCGCATCATATTGGTATCAACTTATTTTGCAAGTTAAAAACATGATTAGGTTTGCAGAATCGATGCAAATAGTTTACAACACAAATAAACATGATAAACAGGTAATAGATATGGAGTTATGGGGTATATTACAAATTTTGAAACATAAGGTTTTGTTTCTAATGTTATCATCAGATTCTATTGTATTTCCTGATTTACATTAGTTGATTTCTCCATATCCACCTGAATACGCTATGTCATTCTTCTGACAGCTACATTTATTATTGTCGCAGTAAGTTTTGTGGATGATTTTCAACAAAAATCAGATTGTGTAGACAATTCAATAAATAAGGTTTGCAAGTTTCAGAGTCCACCCAATTCCGTTTTAATCGAGATATGCAATCGTTGTGCTTTTCCAGTAGTGAAACTGTAAGCGCGAATTGAATATACACATGGCAGCATCAAAAGTTGGTGGAAGTGACTGCACTTGGACTACAGCATGCCTTTAACTGTTTTGGTCGTAAACTTTCTCCACCTGAGAATGTATATACCCTCTTCAGGCGCCCCACCATATACACTGACTAATGCTTTCTCTCTCGCATTGATTATATTTTTTGGTAGCATTTTCTTGCAGAAATGCAAATGCTTGGGATTTTAGATGAATTCTAAAAAGATTTCAAGGCAGCGGGTTTTCCAATGCCATATAAACGACTAGTTGTGTCTCACCATGTTAAAGCATAAACGAAAAAAAAAAGAAATTGAAGAGAACAACCAATTCAAAGAACTGACAGTGTTTTAGATATATCAGAAATTTGTGTTGACATCTTTTTGTAGAACCAACTAATCAGTGTCTTTTCCATGACTACCACTGTGTTATCGTCAGCTTTATCAACAGTTTTTAAATATCAGCATCACCACCCGAATTCTGTGAGCTTCAATATTGCTTTCGTGTAGTTTAGTACAAGAAGTTCAATTAAGCATTGCATGAAAAGAATGAAAAAAAAGAAAAAAACAAGCCGTCAACCATCTCAAAAATCCATAAACGAAATACAAATTCAAAGCAGAGCAACACGAACCTCCAAAAAGATAGAGGTAGGATCAGGTGCTTAAGAGGACTGAGCATCCTCTGAAGAAACGTTTCCTTTTTTATACCCAATGGCATGTTTTTAAGTAACTTTTGATTCCTTATTGTTTGCAGCATTGTGACGAAATATAACCACATTTTCTTTGCTGTTTAGTTTAGTTATTATTATGGACATACCATATGCTTCGTCTCCAGAGAGTTCAGCAGATAAAACTTAGCCCTTTTTTGATTCTTGTACTTTGATTTTTAAAATTATACTGCACATTTAGAATATCATCTAAAATAATGTTTAAAATTATACTGCTTATTTAGAATATCATCTAAAATAATGTTTTATCCTCTGAGAAATCTTAAATTTTTTATTAAAAATTGTAAATCAAAACCAGATTTTAAAAATTGCATTGAAAGTTGTTTTACCTTTTATGCGTATAGAATGCAAAAAAATGCCCTTATGGCTCACCATATATTATTCTTCCAAACGAATGAAGGCGACTGCCACCTCAGTAAAGCAATTTGATTTTGGATATCTGCTTTATAAATTTTTGATTTAAGATTTTTACAAATGTATTTCTGCTGGCAAATATCTGGAATTGGACAATAAAAGATTGTTTTGAATTAACGAGTCTCCCTATATGGCTCGAATTCATACTTTCACCTAGCGTCAAATAAACATTGAGAGACCCTCAGAAAAACCCATATGAATGTATTTATATGACATAAATGATTATTGCAGTTTTTTAGAATATCTTTCTTAACTTATAATGACTAAATTTTCACAACTTGTGTCATCATGACGTCATATTTTCTGTGTATGGAGGACGAATCGCAGCATAAATGAAAATTTAATTCTTACGGTTCATGATTACAAACAGACCCCCTTTCTTTTACATCTTCCTCAAATATTATGTTTGTATATTTTTTATTTGTTGTTAAGACTGTATTGTTGTATAACGTAAGGCAATAAAACCTTTTGTAGCAATTTTCTTGAGGTCATTTTGTATATTGACTAGACTACAAGGGCAATTTTTACTGTATCACTGTTTCATTCGATAATATGAGGAATTTAATTTGGATTTTGAATTTAAGTTTATTGGAATATTTACGGTAATTTGAATAATGAACCGACAACAGAATACTATTGGCTATTCGAATAGTGAATAGTTAAAAGAAAATTAGTACTCCAATTTGTGAATGCCACATCTTTGTTATATATCATACATGTAGTTCAAGAATAATTTTAAGGCTAATGACTGCATCGATTTTTTTTTACTCCATGACGACATTGACATATCCAACGGGTCAAGACATTCATTGCATATCGTTCATTGCTTCTGTGTACTATTGGTTGAGTTTCTCATTTTGTTTCTAATGTTATCATCACAGTAAAGCCATGGCAACAAATGGTAAGGTTAAACGTTAGATAAAAGTCTACTAGGCATTAAGAGAGGCAATTCTACTCAAGTGATCAAGGGGCTAATACATCCTAATGTGTATTTTACCAAAAATGTATGGTAAGATAAACTACTACAACTATTAGTCAAATTACCAAACGTCGATTATCCTACGCTGAAAGCTAAGCTAAGTTAGCTGCCTTCTATTTTGTCTATGGAGGAAAGCACGTTTCATTAATTCACTTTTGTAGCGCAATAATTTTACTTACAGTAAAACCTTGTTTTACTTTCAAGTACAACAGTAAGTAATTTACACCTGGAACAACGGAACACAATCCTGTACAACACTGATATCTAATTATAGTCTGATTGTCAATGGACAAGTTACAAAAACCCTTCAATATGATGTTAAGCATTTTAAACAAAACACACAATAACATTTTCACAGCTTTATTTTCTGAATTAAAAATCATTAAAGAGCAGATATGCATGAACAAAAATATATAAACATTAAAATATGACATATAATGTCGTGTGTAGCTCTACTACAATTTCACTTTTGTGAAAAAAGTACTCATACAGTCGACGACTACTTTAACATTAGGACAATATACGGAGGTTCTTTTGCGAGACCGAAGAACTGTAATGGAAGACGGTTATTATCATGTTGCCTCTGTACGTAGCGCAAATTAAAATGACGTAGATAGCCGTCGACTGTAAAAGTCAACATTTCTCTTTCAAATCCACTAGTACTGGTAAATACATTTTTGTATATAGTAAAAGGACAATATTTGAGGTCGTAGTAAATTTACTACTTACATACGCAAATGTGAAGTAAAATTATGAAAAAAAAACAGTTAAAAAAAAGTAAAATTGAACACATGAAACTCATCCTCAAACATAAAACTCAAGATACTTCTATGTAAACCCAAGTTAATAAACGTCCATTGTTTTTGATTTTCAAAGTACACATATAAAGTGTACGCCACTATTAAACAACAACCGTCATTAAACTTATAAGTAACTATATTGAAAACTTAAATCACTAAACAAACACTGTCTTACAGATTAACTTTCCATCGCCATCTTCATTTTTTACAAAATTATTTTCTATTGAGTAACCACGTCTCTAGTGACATAACCACAACAAATGCCACTCTAGTCTCAACAACAGCAACGACGGCAAGTAACTTCTTCAGAATTTCCTCTACACTAGCAGTCTTAAAATCAAAGTCTTTTAACAACACTGAAGCTTGCTCCTCTTATTTATGTCTCTGGTAGTGTGACATTGTCTAACAAAACACATAGTTAGAGCCAAAAACTCTGTCAGCATGTTCGTTAATCTGTTTTTTCTCTAAAGGATTATGTTGCACTAACATTGGGATCTGTGGAGCAGCATAACTTTCATCAGTCCGTCGTGGTAGGTTAGCTCCATCCGCAACATACACTGAAATACAACTGAATTTTATTATATTAAAAAACATTGCGTCTTAAAGGTAATTTAACAATATTTTTGTACTTTGATTATCTTTTATAAGTATAAGACTTATACTAAAGGACTGTTGAAATATCTGTATTAATTTTTTTTTCCATTTTCCTTACTGGGATATGACAGTGGAATCTCGTCCCTTGGAAGAAAAACGTTGCCCTCTTATCGTTTCTGATTTTGAAGTTTCATTACATAACACAGACCAACTAATGTAAGCAATTACAACATACGACATTTCATCGGATAAAATTGATGTCTTATTACAAAATGTGAAAATTAGGAATTTGAATACCAACATCGAGTCTTTGACAGCGCCCTTACAACAATTTATATACATGTACACTACAACAAATTTTGATGATGATAAACTCATATACTTAGCAATTGATTGGAAGAGGGTCTGACACGTCTTTTGAACAATTTTCAGAGTCTTATCTACAAAAGGCAATCAGGAACAACATACGTTTAAAATACAGTTTCATCACACCAGTTAAAAAACGTTAGTTTATAATGGGGCAAGCCATATACTTTTATGCATCTTTAAGAAAATGTATATAAGCACAATGGGTACATTATCTCCTTTCATGTTTATATTGATTTTGATAAATACATTGACCAGCTGAAGGAGAAAAATGTATCTAATTTCGCTCATGTATTATAAGGGCTTTCAAATGGGGGGGGGGGGGGGGGGTGGGGGGGGGCGGGGATTTTAGATAGAGACAGGTGATAGCGGAAATAA
>WFKH01011801.1:57839539-57866640 GCA_016163765.1 Magallana hongkongensis | reverse complement strand
GTTTAAGAGGTTACGGAGATTGTATGTAAACAGTGCATCCCTACCGTAAATAAAAGTGTATATATTATGTTATTGTTTTATATTGAATGAAACATGGTTTCTAAGAGGGAACATAAAATTAAATCAAAGAACTAGTATATACATGTATATGTTGAAACACAAATTCCGACATTTCCTTTTTTTTTGGGGGGGGAGGGGTCAATTTAATGGGGTTGTATTTCATATCCTCCTTTGTAAAAATAGATCGCCTGTACAGTTCAGTATCAGTCGATAATGCTTCATCTATTATCGCAGCTCTGGCTCCCAGAACCTTGGTAGCCACATCAGACATAAAATCAGCGTTCCAATTCAAACCGGTAGCTACAACCGATTACGAACTTTTAGGGTTTAAATTCTAAAGCGAATATCATTTCGACAAAATGTAGCATTTGCTGCATGGAAAAATTTCATTACACTAGCTAGATAATCTGATCTAAGTCCCGCAACCCCAGCATACTACTTTATTTGGACGATTTTTCTTTTTGCCGAACCGCCGAACTCTAGCCTATGTCAAATCCCACAAGACATGTTTTAACATATTTGTGGTGTACCTAATGCACTAGACAAAACCACTGAGCCAAACACAAGCATAATTTTTCTAAACATAAAGTTCAACACTGTCAACATGAATATGCGAAATCCCGAAGATAAGCTACATACTCAAACTATATGGTCAGCCCTAAATAGCGAAAAAGTCAATTTCAAGTATGCATATAATTATAAACATACCAATAACTAAACCAAAGTATTGCATGTTGAAGTATATGGTTTTGGGGGTATTTAATTCCATACTGGGCAGGTGAAAAAGCCAAATGCACACCGCTTAATATCTGAAATAATGTCGAGGACAAAATAAACAGCAACTTTAAAGTGAGTACAAAATGTCGTAGAAACGATGCAGAAACCAATATTCCAACGGCTCTGGCTGATCAATGATCATTTTGGCAATGTTAAGTGTTTATCTTTGAAACCACCGCCAAAGACTAATTTTATAAAGCACGCGCAGAAAAATACCAATTTCATGTGTTGACGTTCCGTCACGGGTAATTGGTTTCAATCGTTGTTGTCTTATATTATTCGTGCTATTGATAAAAAGACATATCAGTTACGAAATGTTAAAAATTTCACATTTGATTTCGTAATTTTCAAATTATTCTATTTATCAGGGTGATGTTTTGTTGAGTGTATTTAGTTATTCGATGAGCACTATTTTTCATGGATTTCATCGTTGAGTCGGTTGAAGAATTAAACTTGATTGTTTTTGAGTAAAGTAGAATGATGATTTTTTTTTAATGGGAATAACCCTCATCCAAGAATCTACGTATTATCAATAAACTTTGTATTTTCTAGATTCACAAAATTGATGCCTATAAATACATGCAATGACATCCTAGTCTTTCTGAGTGTTGACACACGATAAATATATCTATTGGTTTATCTATAAAACGATAACTACCTTCACATGTACTTTTTGCAGAAATATTTGCCTCTTTGGAAATACCACAATCTGTCAAATCAAACCACCAATCTGATTAAAATCAGCTGTTCTGATACGCTACCGCTCTCGAACATCTGAAACAAGCCGCTTAGAGGTCACGTCCGAAAGACCCGACAATCTAAATATTTAAATATAAGGTCGTGACATTTTTGACCAATGAGAATCCCTGTCTCTTAAAGACTATCGGGTGAAATAACAGCAAGGTAAATATAACCGCACAGATTTATGGGAAATTATCTGCTGGCAGAGTTTTGCTAGCCACAATTTGATTGGCTTATCGAAAGGTCTTTCGGACGTGACCTCTAAGCGGCTTGTTTCCGATGTTCGAGAGCGGTAGCGTATCAGAACGGCTGATTTTAATCAGATTGATCAAACCACTTTAAAGATTTTAAAAAATATATACATTCGCTTATGTTTTGAAAAGCAATACTGTACTTTTACAATATGAACATGTGCATGTGTATATGTTCATGTAATATAAGTTAGTGTTCCAGTCACTTTTATAGGTTTATATTTACATTTTCAACTGTCTTTTTTGTGATAACATTACGAATCAATTTTGAAGCCTATAGCCCAATAATTTCATAAAAGATGAGCGACACAAAATGGGCGTGTCTTATAGCATAACCGAACAACGGTATTGGCTGCGCCGCGTGGTAATACATAGCGTGTGCTACATGTAAAAAAATAGTGATTTTAAAATGTTGCTTAAAAGAGTGGAAATTAGAAATAATATAAATTTAAGTAATAAGGAATCATTCTTTGAATATTATTAGGTGATGATTTCAGTCGGACGTGGTCAAATCTATCATAAAGCCCTTCGGGCTTTATTGGATATGACCGCGCCTCGACCAAAATTATCACCTCATAATACTCAAAGAATGATTCCGTATTCCTTAAATCTTGGATTTTCAAAAACACATTTAATTCAAACAAAATCTTTTGTCTCTGATTCCCTGGAAAAATCCGTTTCTTTTGATTTACACACTTAATAATTAATTATTTAAACCACAAAAAGAAACTGTTTGATGTGAGAACTGGAAAGTCATTACCGTTGGTGTCTTCCAATTGAGATTTTCGTAATTCTTCTTGACACTTAATGCCTACAAAAGATTAATATTCAACGTGTGCAATGAACCATGTAATTCATATACTAGATAACATGTGCGACCAGTTTTGTATATTTTAAAGGTTTCAATATTTGACATTGTTTTATTACCATGGACATTTATAAATCGATTTTAATCACAGTGGAGTGTATACATTTTTATAGGGATGTAACTGGTGCTAATACTCGAGTCCCCGACTATTGCTCGATCGTACCGATCATCGACTAAAACTTCCTTAGTCAACTTCTCGTTTTAAAGTCAATAGACTTAAAATAATCTGATTTATTGTTAACGCAGAAGTGTTTTGGTGAGTAAAATCAACTTATTTAAAGACTGATTATGTTCAGTATCGAAACGCTAGCTTAACATTAATTTACCGTCAGTAGTTTACTATCAGTTCCAGATATCGTTGCCTCTGATAAATTTTGTTTTTTAGCGACTATTCTATTTGTGTGCAAGGCTGCTTTTAATTTTTTTTTTGTGTAAATCTATTTGTAGTTTTAACAAATTTTAAAGTAATTGCATAGACATGTAATTGAGGAGACAGATCTTTGCCTAATTTGATGTTATTTCGTTGTTAAACATCAATTTAGTTCATCATAATTATTCTTCAGCTGTGTGTACAAAACTAAATCATATTAATAATTATTAATAATTATAATTGATTAACTTTATTATTCATCAGGTACTGGTGTCTGAATTAATTTAGATCAAGACCCGTTTGAGTGACCTACTGTATGCAGTTCAATAGCATGTATACGGGTCACAAGAAAAAGTTAAAACAGAAGCAGGTGTTAACGGTGTTTTAAATAAACAATTTTCAAAATAACAATTGATTCAAATACATAAGGTAAAAGTTGTTGTGAGTTAACTAATGTTTTAACTTATGTGTATGTGATCATGCCACTAGCATTATCTTGTTAAAAAAGAAGCAAAGTTTCAAATAAACTAACGGGTACTTAAACAGCGTTTTACTAAAACCTCGGACTAATTAAATAGGCTATCCGGTATCAAAGTAAAATTGACAGCCTTAATTTTTCATATTGTTAAAAACAATCTTTATTTATTACCCTCTTAATCAAGAAGGGAGATAAAACCGATTTAAAAAACTATAGACCGTTAAGTTTAACAAATACAGATTACAAAATTATTGCCTTCATATTTGCAAGACGATTACAAAAAGTTATTGATAAATTAATAAACAAAGAGCAATCTGCATACATCAAAGGGCGATTTATTGGAATAAATGCTAGAGTTATTTTAGATATTTATGAATATTGCATGGAACATGAAAATGATGGTATCCTTTTATTTATAGATTTTGAAAAAGCGTTCGATTCGGTGGAATGGAATTTTTTTATTTCACGTTCTTAAAAAAATTAATTTTGGGGATAACTTTATTACCTGGGTAAAAATTTTGTATACAAATCCAATCTTTAGAATAATGGTTGGGTTTCAAAAACTTGCTCGATGTCTAGAGGAATAAGGCAGGGTTGTCCTATTTCAGCTTTGTTGTAATTATTCCTAGCAGAAATATTATCTTTAAAACTAAAAACCAATAATCAAATTAAAGGCATTCAACTTAATACACATCTACGGAAATAAAAAATTTACAACATGCAGATGACGTAACCTTAGCTTTGAAAACTAGAAAAAGCAATCAAAACTGTTGAAACTGTTTGCAATCATGCTGGATAAAAAATTGATAAGAAAAAAACACAGTGCATACTCTTAGGAAATCTCAAAGACAGGTACAAAGAAGTTTGTAATAAAAGTGTTACTAACAATGCTGTTCGTTCTTTAGGTATCTTCATAGGGCATAACAAGGAACAATGTTATAATTTTGATTGGTTAAAAATCTATAGATATGGAAGAATTATTCGAATCATGAAAAAAAAAAGAAAGTAAACAATTTTTGGAAAAACATGTGTCGTGAACTCCTTAGCCATATCAAAATTAATCTATGTTGGTTCAATCTTACCTATTCCAGAAAATGATTTGATGAAAAAAATGAAAAATAGTATTTTTAATTTTATATGGAAAAAACGTGCTAGAATCAGAAGAGATACAATAATAGGAAAACAAGAAAATGGTGGTATAGGTTAAGTAGATATAGAGCTTAAACTAAAGGTCGTTAAGGCATCATGGGTTAAACGATTGACTGATGAATAAAATGTCATTAACAACTTTGTAAACAGCTACATGAATGTTATGAAAATAGATTTGAATTATTTACTCACACTGTCTGAAATAAAAACCGAAAACTTTACAACAATATCTAAACTGCCCATTTTTTTTATAAAGAAATATTTAGTTACTTTAACGAATGTAAAAAGACAATAGATGTATCTAATTTATCAGACGTTAAGTTCGCACAGCAGCCATTGTGGAATAACAATTTGTTTCAATACAAGGGCCAAACATTATGTTTTAAGAATTGGTTAGCTAGTAACATTTTGTATGTAAAAATGTGATTTGTGTTTAAATCATTACAGGAATTTTCGAATATTTTGTCAAATAGATCCACTGGTTGTGTGAGTATAATATAATTCGAAATGTAATTAAAAGAGTATATTGTTTGATATGAAATGCTGTGTTTTTACTAGAACAGATTTTGTAAATGCATTCAATTTTCATAACGGTGTTCACTGTATCTTAGAGAAAAAGTGTAATTTTTACTACGAAAATATGTTGTCAAGAAAGTTTAAACCTCCTTTCCATCAATCTTATTTAAGCAGAAACTATTGTGTAAATAAAGAATATTGGCCAAGCATCTATACAAACAAGATAAAGAACATGTATGACAAGCGTTTAAGTGAATTCAACTACAACCTGCTTAACAATATTTTATGTACCAATTCTTTTTTGCAAAATGTAAACTAAGACAAAATGCTAAATGTGACTATTGTGACATCTCAAATGAAGATATTAAACATCTTATTTTTGATTGTGATAATGTCAAAAGGGTGTGGCATAATTTGAATAATGCTTTAAATTTTATTGTTAAATGGAAACATGTTAATTGGTTTTTATGTCGAAAACAACCCAAAAGTACTGTTTTATATTACAATAATATCTTATTTAGCTTTTAAGATTTACAAATTCAAAATGGGATTTAGAATGAAAAACGAGAGTCAAGATGGTTTAAAATTAAACCAATTTGTTAAAAATTCTTTATACAGGGATATGGATATCATGCTAGAATTTTCAAACATGACTATGTTTAAAAAAATATGGTAAAGCGTTTGACAAACCTGTTATAAATTATTTATGTTCTGTTATTTTCATAATTTTCATGATGCCAGCTTTCCTAATACCCGGGATATCTGGCTTTTGTAAACTGGTATTGTTGTTGAAGTGAAATAAAGTATAATTTAAAAAATAAAAAAATATATTTTACTATAGTAACATGTATAGTATTGGATAACAATCTGTCAACTATATTCATTAAAAATTATCTTTTAATCTCCACATACCCAAGTTATTATTATTTACAATTCGTAATGTAGATGATTTATGCAGTCATATAAAGACAAATTTTCCGACTCATATTCTCATTCTCATTTCTTTGAATTTTCTTTCAAACAATGTTACAAACATTTACTTACTCTGATTTGAATTGAATTCATCTGAAGGAGTATATTGACTATCTTTTTTTATCTGAAATATGAAATAAAATTACTACGAATAGTGTGTCTGATTACACGGGTTGCTAAATTTAAACAAAAGATTTATTTAAATTGTCGATGCTTGCTTTAAAGTTGTGTTTGTGACAGCAATATTGTTGTTAAACACATGATGTAATTGAAATTAATTTTCCATAGGCCTATAGTTTTCAGAATTTTCCTTTGCTTCTCTTCTTACACATAAATAGAACCATTATGCAAAAACAATAAATGAAATCTGTTTTTCATTATATATTTTGTAATTGATGAATTCCTTTTGTCTTTATTTAGCATTGCTTTAAACACGAGTGAGCATTATAAAAAAAAGACTATTAACGATAGATCTACTATTCATCAACTATATAAAACATCCTTAGAAACACACGAACCTCAGATATATAAAACACATGAGCTTACGATTATCTACAAGAGCTCAATAGGCCACATCGCTCACCTAAACAACAGTTCCTTCTTTATCAGTTTTTTAAACATTTTCAATTTATATTTCTATGTTAAACTTTGAACCCATCTTGGAGCCCCAGTATTGGTCCGGCGTCATGATTTTAACGATTTAGATTTTTCATTAATTGAGGATGCTTGCATGGTTATCTCATAAATTGTAGCTTTTAAGACCTTGATAAGAAGATTGTCAACATTTCCCTTTATATTTTTGTGTAAAACTTTGAACCCCTTTTGGAGCCCCGGGATCACGATTTTAACAATTTAGAATCTTCATTTTTTGAAAATGATTGCATAGTAATCTCACAAATTGTAGCATTGAAGTTCTTGAAAAGAAGATTTTTAAGCATTTCCTATATATTTCTATGTTTAACTTTGACCCCCCTTGGAGCCCCAGTATTGGTCCAGGGTCATGATTTTAACAATTTAGAATCTACATTATTTGAGAATGTTTGCTTAGTATTCTCACAAATCGTAATATTGTAGTTCTTGAGAAAAAGATTTTAAATCAATTTCCCTTTATATATTTGTTAATCTCTGCACCCCTCTTGGGCCCCAGTATTGGTCCCCTGGTCATGATTTTATCGATTAAGAATCTACATTATTTGAGAATGTTTGCTCAGAAATCTCACAACAGGTTGCATATTAGTCCTTGAGAAGAAGATTTCTAAAGATTCCTATATATGTCTATGTTAAACGTTCACCCCCTCTTGGAGCCTCAGTATTGGTCCGGAGGTAATGATTTTAACAATTTAGAATCTTTATTATTACGGGATGCTTGCATAGAAATCGTAAAAAATTGTAGCACTGAGTTCTTGAGAAGAAGATTTTTAAAGATTTTCCTTATACATTTCTATGTTAAACTTTCACCCCCTCTTAGGGCCCCGGTATTGGTCCGGGGGTCACAATTTTAACAATTTAAAATTTCACTATATATATAAGCTTTGGTGTAAATATTGGCATTTCAAGTGCAGTGGTTCTTAAGAAAAACATTTTTTAAGTCACATACCCTATTTTTACCTTTTTGCAATTATCTCTTTTTTAAAAAGGGTTACACCCATTATTTTAACAGTTAAGAATCCGCTTCCCATGAGGATGCTTTGTACCAAGTTTTGTTAAATATGGCACAGTGGTTCTAGAGAAGTAAAAAATGTGAAAAGTTTACAGACAGACGGACGGACAGACGGACGGACGAACAACAGGTGATAAAAAAAAACCTCACTTGAACCTTCAGTTCAGATGAGCAAAAAAGCTATATATGTGAAAATAATTTATTATGGCTTAAATAGACTGATTGTTTTACTCTGCTTAGATGCATTACTAGATAAAATTGTTACCACAGTTTAATTGAACATAAATGTAAATATTTACGTTTGCAAATTTGTTTCCTTATATGAACCTATACAATAGCGAAAACGTTCAATTTTGTATGAACTTTTTCGTGACGTCTTAAATGATCATAGCACGCGCTTATCGCTTGTCGCTTGGATTATTGTTAACATGAAATCTCAGTAATTTGAACAGTTCTAAACGATTTGTCTTTTTCAAACGTAAATATAAGTAATAAACAGCAATGAAGTTGGTTGGTACGTCAAACCATCGGGCTTCACAGGATTTGATCACGTGACCAACCAACTTCATATCCCGGTGAACTTTTTAAATTGCTGTTCATTTCTTAAATCAATGCAAGTCTCTAGGCTTATAAGTATAACATGAAAGGCTAATTTAACATATGTATCCGTTTCATCTGATTATGTATCCGTTTCATCTGATAACGAATGTTTATATTAAACAACTACCAAGCAACCTGGACACTCCCCCATCTTCGTTTATATGTAAGAATTGCCTAGCTTGATTGTCACTTAGGTTTTCTAATTCTCCAATTTCACCTGAAAAGAGCAAATAATAATGACACTTTATGAATTTTTTTTCATACATGTCTTTTAATGAAATGTGTTCGATAAAAAGGATGGGATTTCTTTTCATTGCGCATTATCCTATTGCAATCTCTAAAATACGCATTCTAAATATAATTTATAATGCAATTTAGCAGGTTGACTAAATTCAGTGTAGGGTTAATATATTTCCTAAGAACCGAAATTGACTTTTCGATTGTTATAACATATAATAATATTTTCTTGAGTAGTCTTTCATGTGTGATTCCTGAATTATTTTAATTAACAGCTGTAAAACCTTTATATTTTTCAATTAAGAATTATTTCCACCTTCAATGCTACCTCTGTGTCTCCGTTTTCGTACATGACATATAATCACGGTGATCAAAATAGTGACACACATAACTACTGTTGATATCATTAAAGCCAAAGTGGTAGCACTGTCTAGGCTGTCCTTGTAGATATTGTCAGACAAAGTGGAGATGTCATAATCTTTTGACGTCATGTGTGTGATCAACCTATCATAAAAAGCAAACTGAAATAACTTACCGTAAAGAATTGTGTATGTGATAAAAATTAGAAGAAAAGGCTTTGAACTCACGGCGTGGAAGGTCGTTTTGTAATATATGTTCTTTCTATCTCTGTTGTTGTTGGATTTATTGGTATATAAGAACTATAACATCCATAATCTGCGATAACAAATGACCAAAGTTGAAAAATTAAGAATAAAAGAATATAGACGAGTGGTCTATTCCATAAAATAAGTCAAATGAAATAGATATCTATGTATACGTACATATCAACACAACATTTGACCAAAATGGGTGGATGGGCAATCGGTTTGTTCGGATTGGCATTTGAACACATCCATCTGCCCGAATTCACTGTTGAACTTTAGACACATTTCTTTAAAACATCAAGGATGGACAAAAACATCAACAGCAAAACCTTTGCTATATTTCTATTTATAATAAGTTCTATCCATTGCAAAAGATTAAAAAAAACAATAACAAACCGTCAACCATCTCAAAAATCCATAAAACGAAATACAAATTCAAAGCAGAGCAACACGGACCTCCAAAAATATAGAGGTAGTATCAGGTGCCTAGGAGGAGTGAGCATCCTCTGCTGACCGGTCACACCCGCCGTGTGCTCTTTGTCGTAATCGGGAAAAAAAGGAAAAGTCCGTAGACAATTAGGTGATTAATTATGGTCTAACAATTAGTATGAAAAACGTCAGTCAGCATGCGACCCAATGGAAGATTGTATTTGCTGACAAGGTCGTTGTATCGACCATAGAACTTACGAAAAGATGACTTCAAAAGAGACTGTTGATAGTCCTGTTTTATCAACTTTTTTGTCAGTTTGTATTGCAGCAGAATATTTTATCGTTTGCGTGTCAAAATTAGAGATAACTAGAGGTACTGTGACCAAGCTCACAATTGATACCCCTCGCTAAGAAAAAATCATAACTCATGTATTTTTTCTATTATAGAAAATAATGGATGAATCTATTTCACCGTCCATTTTCTACAACTGCTCTATTTTATAAAACTGTTAATGCTAATATGAGTACACAAATCAATTTCTATTCTTTAAATTCCATTTTTTTTTCAACTTAACTGTTAATGCATGAGGACATTTGCATCCTTATGTTAACAAACATGACTCGAATCAAATGATAATCCACATGTCAAGCAGCCATTAAACATTCTGAATTTTAGGTATACCGAGCTCGATTTTTTTCCGAATTTTTTATCCACACATTTTTTTTCCAAAAAAAAAATACATCGGGGCAGACCATTTTCAAAGAGACGGGGATGAGAATCTAAAAATTAATTTTATGTGGCCTGACACGAGCAGGCTTTGTGTCAAATTTAAGCTTCTAATTATTTCCGTTAATACAAGACATGACACAGACAGGAATTAAGCATTTTTTAAACAATGACATTGAACTTCCTCCATTGACCTTGGGTCAAGATCATGACACACCCTCCGGTCATAAGCAATCTTTATGTGAATTAAGAACTTCCAATATTTGTCCATAAGAAAGATGTGGACCGGACACGAATTTTGCACTTTCTCTGCCAGTGACCTTGACCTTGCCCGAATTACCTTGAGTCAAGGTTATGATACACCCTCAGGTCATACGCAATCTTTGTGTGAAGTAAGAACTTCCAATGTTTCTCCATAAGAAAGATATAGACAGGACACGAATTTTGCACTTTTTCTGCCAGTGACCTTGACCCTGCCCGAATGACCTTGGGTCAAGGTCATGACACACCCTTAGGTCATAAGCAATGTTTGTGTGAAGTAAGAACTTCCAATGTTTCTCCATAAGAAAGATATGGACCGGACACGAATTTTGCAAACAGACAGGCGGACGAACGGACGGACGGACAAGGTGATTCCTATATACTCCCCAAACTTCTTTTGTGGGGGGTATAAAAATATATCAATAAGAAAATATATCAAAGCCGGAGTTTAAAATATTAGCTATGCCTCATGTTTTGAGTTACTTGCATTCACGAAAATGTCATTCATCCTAAGTTTTGCTACATTTAATATACCTTTTGGGACCAATATTCTTTGGAAACACTTTTCAATTAATCGTCCATTCTCGTCTGGCAGGCAATGATAATATTTCGGCTCCTGGCACTGTAGTGATACGCTGGCCCTATTCCATTCATCCAGAGTATGTGCACATTGTATTACAGCTTGGACATAGACCACTTAACAGAGGTAAAATCCAGCAATGCATATAACCAAGGCACACTCCTTACGAAACATAATTCCTATTAATGCTTCGTCTATAAAGTATAGTAAAGAATATGTCATTATCATTGTAAAAAGAGGCTAGCCATTTTGAATACAATATTAATCATGAATGTTTTAGACAATTCAAACTTATTTTTTACCGTATAAATCAAAGCATGGGATATTATTAAAATTTTAGTTAGTTCTTTAATATCGAGAATAAATTTTTGTTACCAAATTCTATTAGTATTCAAATTCGAATTACTGTTATTAAGAATTATTTTTTATGTATACAATTACCTCAAAATGTTTAAACGGCGCCTAATACATTATAACATCCGTTAAATAAAGAATTGATAAGATTACTATTTTGTAATTTATTCATGTTATTAATTGATAAATACAAGAATTTCAGATTGGTTATTTACTTTCTTTACCTTGAATATTGAACTTAGATATATTCTAATACATTCTGTGCAGGAAGGAATGTTATGGCTCACATCTAAATGCATACAAGAGCTTTAAGCTTTTTATTTATCTTTTTATGGCATGAGATGTTCTAAGCATAGAAATATCAAAACTTATCATGAACATTTATCATCATATATAGCATGCACATGTCAAATGTATGATGTAAACAATTATAGCGATCAAACTAATTTTACATGTAGCATTGAAACTCTGTCTAGAAAAACAAGAGGCCCATGGGGCCACATCGCTCACCTGAGCAACAATGACTCTATATGGGCGTTCATAGGGTATTGTGCCATATAACCCCTCGGTAGAATAACAAAAAATAAATACCGTAAAGTATCCGAATTTTACACTTATTTTTGCATACACTTAATCTTTGACATTGTACATGTACCTTTATGGAATACCATTTTTACCGAAAATAAGAAGATCCTATGCAAGATATAAAACTAAACTTTTGGTAGAGGTACACTGTTAACTTTCAATTCCCTTTATTTTCGTTCTGCCCCGCCCCCTTCCCCCCACTTTATAAAGCGATCAAAATATATGAGAGCATATAGTTACATTTTCTTCCTCAACTACTTACTAGTTATTGTATTTTTTTAAATATAATAGTTATTGTATTTTATTACAAAAAAAATTCCTTATGTGAAAGAAGAAAATTGTACCTCAATGCGCTCAATTCCTCAAATTAAAAATACTCAAAAACTTAATTGGTCTTCCTAATTATAAACGACTGTTGTTTACCTGGCGTGAACTCGTGTGACGTTTTATAACCTTACTCAATTGATCGATGAATACACTCGAATGAAAAATGTTGTCACGTGATATGTTAAAAGAGCTATTATAATCAATGTATTGACAGGCATATAATTTTATCTTAAGCCTTAGTCACAACTGGTCGTACGTGCTTCTACGGGTGGTCTACGGGCGGATTTTAATAAAAATCTTGCGAGACACGCAAGTGCATCTTACGATTTTGGAAGGACGTACGCTTCCCGTAAGCACGCACGGTGGCTGTTGGACATGCACAACAATCACCACGGTTTCCTTGCGAGATCTGAAAACGTACGTTGCACTTGCGCTTCACTCAAGGAACCCGTATAGTAACCGTATGATTTGACTTGCACGAATGACGTAAGGGGATCTCACTTGTCCCTTGCGTTACACGTACGTTAACTGCAAGTCGCATGTGCTCACCATCAACATATAAATTAAACGTACGGTACAAGTACGTCATACCTACGTCATGCGTACACCAACTGCTCGTAGTGCGTGCGAATCGCCCATAAACAAGATAGATATAAAAAAATGTTTAATTTGATCATTAATTCGCTGAAATTAGATTTTTAGAGAAATTTTTAATATTTGTGGTATCAGATACGAAAGATAAATTATGTTTTCAAAACATTCTTTATTTGTGTCGTCTAGGTTAGCTAGTCTATTTACAAAGCAGCAATTACAGAATAATAGTATTGTTTTTCTTCGAGTTCTTTTGACGTTTCAATATTCACTTGCTTACGGTAGATTTATTTCAGTACATGTCTATAGAAAAAGAAGTTCTTTATTTAATGTCAAAACTTATTATTGTCCGTGCAGCTATCGTGAAGCACAGAAAGACGTCGGTACGATTGACTTGCAAGTGACCTACGACGTGAATGTTATTACTGTCATTTGCAAGGCAAACGTACGTTTGTTGCACGATAATCGTAAGACACAAGTACGGTTCCTACGGGCATCGCACGTTGCAAGTAATAGCCCGTCTCCAAACAAAATTGTACGTGACACCTACGACTGGCACGTCAAACGTCCGTTTGTCTTACGTTGCACTTTCAATCACTTCAAACGATTTTTCATGCTACGATCAGCCACGGGAGCCACGACTGGCAAACCCGTAGCACACGCACGTTCACCAAACACTTACGGCCAGTTGTGACTGAGGCTTTACTAAGGCAAACCCATTATTTTCATCTTAATTCAAAAACAACAAATGGCTACAAACCAGAATGATTTTCCGCTCTAATATTTTCTTAGGAATAGCGATAATGCCTTTATCCCTTAACAGAAATGTGTCAGAACTATGGAAACTGTTTTTACGGTGTCATTTTTAATTTACTCGTGTCTGAAAAACTATCAAAATTGATGTAGATTTCATATAATGCATCGTATAAGGAAGGGGCCCCAGAAAGTAGTTACAGCATATCATACTTTTTTTTGTACTTGAGTATTTAACGTTTAGCGAGACATTTCTAATGATCAACCAAAATTCAGCGTCAATCATAGAATTATAAGAAAGCAACAGAGCTCACAATTCTGCTAGGTTTGAGTCATTTTTTGTTCACATAAGTTTATTACATTCAACTAATGATTTTTTTTCAATTGTTATTTCCTATTCAGCATTTAAAATGTAAACAAAAAAAAAAAGAATGGCCTTAGCTCTGTACAAACATAGAATTCTGGGCAAAGCTCTGTATCTTGCTTATAATTCGAAGCTTGACACTCAAACATGGTTAGTATATAGAAATTGTAAACAATTTAAACAGAAGAAACATGCACTTAAACAAATAAAAAGCACAATTTATTTTTCAAAATGAATCATATATATACCTACATATTTTCGCAAGCGACATTAAACTCTGTTTAAACTGAATACACTAGAAAAAATACTGAGCATCTCAACAAAACACATTGCATTAATCAACCATTACGCCAAAGATCATACCGAATTACCGATAGAATGAATTGTATTTTAGTATGTTGTTAATACATCAGATTTTTCTTATTTTGCGCAGGAAAACAGTTAACTGTCTGATTTGTAAGCCTTCCGTCTTTTTAATCTCCTTGAGGAACTAAGTCCAATAGTTGTTTCACAAGCAGTTTATTAAAAAGCGTGATCGTATAGTTTTGTCAAAGTTACAACGTCAATTAGAAGCAGCCTAAATTAAAGATCTATCAAAATCCAAAATCAAAATTATAAGCCCAAAAATTAAAGATCTCTAACTCAAATTATAATTTCACCTCCAAATAAAAATCCTGTCTAACATCACTTTACATGGGATTATATAACATTTTACTTATGATTGACAGTTCCGACTAGTTCGGGCCATCTACGATGATCATGAGTGAACATTTAGTGTTAAAATTCCATAGTTATTTTTTATTTCTAAATAAAGCAACAAAACTGTCAGAACTGTCAGAAAGAATATTTTGATGCAGGTTTTGAGTCTCCGAGTCCCGAGTCTCCGAGTCTCCCACCTGGGTATGATGCATCGTTTACGCATAATACATTCATTCATACATGGCTTAAATGTTAAAAGGTTAAATAGCACTACAGGACTAACCTGCAATATCAGGGCCTTCATTGCAGACACAGGATCGCCAAATACGACAATCTGTTGATAACTTGTTTATATATTTTCAATTTGGATTTTACTGTGCCCGAATTCCATACCTGATTAATTAACCTTATTTAGGACTAAGAGTATTGGGATATAGGCTTTGGGTCTCCCGCCTGAGTATGACGCATCGCTTACGTACAATATTAAAAGGTCATTTATAAAAGTATACATGAGTTCATGGTTTAAAAGGTTACAAAGGTTATATAAAACATGCGATACATGACTCAGTATAGAGTACCAGAGCTATCGATGCAGACATAGAATCGCCAAATATGACAACTTATTTATAAACTCCCAAAATGGATATTATTGTGCCCGCATTCTGCACCTGGTTGCACAACATCATTTAGGAATACTACGCAGTGCTACAGAGTCACAGAGTTCATTCTGTTAGTTATCATTACCACAATTCATTCGCAGTATCTAGGTATACATAAGTATCATAGTGACCAATTTGTAATACTAACAATTCAAGGTTATAGCATGGCTATCTGTTTACAGATTTACCGAAGTCTATGTTTGATTTGATACGTAAAAATTACAAAATAGAGACGATAGTTCCCCGGTTTACAAAGCATAAATAATGAAACGAAAATCAAAACAAGCTAACACCACTGTCAAAATTGAAAACTGTCAACGCATTGAAATATTTAACCTCAACTTACTTCACAAAATCGGCACCAATGTATCTTGCATGTTTCAAAGATTCCCTCCGCACGCGACTTGTTGCACAACAAACAAATTCTTCTTTTTCAGACAGACCCGTTTATCAACTGATTGAACCATCACGCCTTTCCTTTACAATTATTTTCTTAATGACTCAAATTTCGAACAAAATTAGCCCTTAATTTTTGCAATTTATATTTTCCTTTCCCTGAGGATGATTTATGCTAAATTACGTTGAATTTGACTCAATGGTTCTTGAGAAGATGATTTTTAAAAATGCACCCCCTTTTGGTTTTCTCCGCTTTGAATGCAAACTGTCCTTTTACTTCTGCAATTTATAGTTGCCTTCAGATAAGGATGCTTTGTGCCAAATTTGGTTGAAACTGGCCAAGCGGTTTTAGAGAAGTTCAAAATGTAAAAAATTTACAGACGGACGGACGGACGGACAGACAGACAGACGGACAGACGGAGACGGACAAAATGTGATCAGAAAAGCTCACTTGAGCTTTAAGCTCATGTGAGCTAAAAATGAATTAATCTCTACATGAAAAAAGTTTCTAATTATTAAAAACATCAATTTATTAATCAGGCTTACGTAATTTTTGCTTCCATTTTTCAAGAAAACACGAGTTTAAACATAGTTTTATTTTACTTCTGATTTGGCTTTTTGATCAATTTTGATTTATAACCTCAATGTAAGAAGACTCTGCGACTTTTAACATAATCATCATGTTAAACTTTTTCAAAAATAGACACATGTATCTGAATGTATGTGAATAAGATATCATAACAGGGTTTGATTCATAATGTTTTCAGAGAACGTAAAAATCGATTACATTCCATCAAGTAATCAAAACGAAAGCAGAACAATTATTACAATTGATTATGTAACTTACCTATGATGATTCTAAACGAAAACCAAGATGCAGATTCAGAATTATTTAAGAATACCATCTATGTTGATTGATAATTGACTAATGCATAAAACTTGAACCTGATGTATGTTTTGATACTTTATTCGTTGCCTCGTTATGTCGTTATTCTCGTACACGAGAACCAGTGTACCTGTCGTATTAGTTTCGTAAAGTTGAAATTCTCCGTGACATCCATCCAACTTAAATTGTACATTTAAAATTAAATTCAAGGTTTATATAACATGTTGATCTTTTGCATTCTATTAAATATATACATGTATATCGTCTTTCGGCTCTGCGAGGGTATCATATACCATTACTTTCCAGCGAGTTCAGCGAGGCATAACATTCAAGATTAAAAAATGTTAAAGGTTTTAACATTGAGTAATCATGAGACACACAATAGTGACTGGTTTGGCTAAATTATACTTCAGAAAAGTCATAAGATATAACATTGCAATAGCTTCCAATAATAGCTCTAAAAATAAGAAAATCAGCTGTTCGTAGCCTATATACCCCTATAGAAAATTTAGACTCGCCCACTCTCAGGTAACACACCTGAGTAACCAAATCGATTGCTTTCAATTTTAGCTCTCGAAGTGTGTAGTCGATGTGTTTTTCGTGCGCGTTTGATGGCTCATTCACAGCTATCGCCGCCATACGCTGAGGGAAGGCAGACTCCTCAGGACCAATTACGAGTTGATGTTTCCGACTATGAACAAATGGAGACGGAAAATGAATTTTCAGGGAACGAAAGTACTTAAACGCCAAGAAAGGGCACTAAAACACCTTCGCCAGTTATGGGAACAAGTATAAACACGCCATTTCGGGGCAGGAGAAATACGCCTATTCAGGGCAATAGAAACAATACAGACACTGGGGTAAGAAGCTTGTCGGAAAGTCCAGAACGTGAACGCTTGAGAACAAAACGCAAACGTAAGTACAAGGAATCCAGTGACGAAAGTTCAGATAACTTATCATCAGAATCCAATGATTCTAGCGACTCCATTTCGGATCTTGATTCGGATACTAATTTTGATCCTTCCAGCATTATAGAAAAAGGTTCCAAGGTTCATAAGAAAATCACAAAATACATTGCTAAGTATGCAAATCAGGATATCTCAAAAACGATCCGACAGGAAGTCACTAAAAACTGTGGAATTCCAAATAGTAAACAATTACAATCTAAGCAAACTGACAGATTTGTAAAGAAAATGCTTAGAAAAAAGTTTAACCAACCTCTATCAGATAAGAAAGAGAGAGCTATTATCAATACTCAGCCACGAATTTTAGACGCAACAGACCCGTTGGCGATTTTATGGAATGAAGCTGAAAAATTGAAGAACGGGATAAAGGCGTTGATCCCGTTGATGTCATCAATATTGTCCAACGTGCCGTAGTCTTAATCGGGAACGCTCATTCTGTTTTGATGACAGATAGAAGAAAGGGTCTTCTGAGTAGAATCTTACCAGACTGTGTAGATTTAGTTGACGACAGCATGGCTAAGAAAGCCTTATTAAAGTCAAAAAATTATCTATTTGGCAAAAAATTTCGTAAGATATTGACAAATGATGGAAAAGATTACAAAGAGCTGTACGAGATAATTCCCCAACGCAAACAAGTACCTGACAAAAATGTTTATTTTGGTCAAAAGTCTCATTTCAGCTCAGAAAACAAGCAGCAGCAACAACAGCAGTTTTTTCGTTACGGGCCCCCAAGCAACAACTTCCGGTTTGGGGGCCAGACCAGCAGAGGCCGATATCAGAGAAAGTCTTGGCCACGAGATCAGAACCAGACAAGAACGATCAAGAACTAATACAAGTAAGAACAGCTTGTTTATTTCCCCAAAACCCAGAACAAGTGCCAATCACAGGGAGAATAAAATATTTCTATCAGAATTGGAAAGTTCTTACGGGAGACCAGTTGGTATTGCATGTAAGTCCAAGGCTTAAAGGGGCATGGTCACGATTTTGGTCAAAAATTATTTTTCCAATTTTAATGTTTACAATGCTTCAGCAAGGCATTTTTAATAGGCAACTACAATTTGAGTGTCATTCGTTGAGTTATAAGCGAGTTACAGAGCTTACAATTCTTTGCTATGTTAACAAAGCTTTTGTTTACATTTTGAATGTTGAAGTAAAAATTCCAGTTTTAACCGTAAAATGAGTGTGTTAAACGTTAGAAAGTGTTTTTTATGCTTAAAATGAATAAGAAGATAGACAAATCAGCTTGAAAAAGATTTTTTATTGGTATATGGAACCTATGTAAACAAAAACCGGACACGAGCCTTGTTTCCATACTAAAGAATTGTGAGCCCTGTATCTTGCTCATAACTCTACGAATGACTCTCAAATTTCATTTTATTATTAGAAATGCATTCCTAAAGCGTTGTAAATAATAAAATCAGAAAAATAGAATTTGACCAAAATCGTGACCATGCCCCTTTAACTTTGGACTTTGTTCAAACCCCAATTCAAAACCACCCCCCTTTTCAACCATCTTTCAATAAGATCAGAACAGATCTAGTCGATCAAGAAATAAAATCATTGTTAGAGAAAAAAGCAATAAAGGTAGTAAAATATCAAAAGGGTTTCTTAAGCTATCTATTTCTGGTACAGAAACAAGGAGGGGACAACGCCCTGTTGTGAATCTCAAGGAATTAAACGGGTTTCTGAAATACCAACATTTCAAGATGGGAGGCGTTCATTTAGTAAAGAATAAAATTCAGGAGAGAGATTGGCTTGTGAAATTGGATCTAAAAGATGCATATTTCGCAATACCAATTCACAAAAATTTTCAGAAATTTTTGCAATTCAGATGTAAAGAAGAAATTTACGAATTTACATGCCTTCCATT
Source organism: Magallana hongkongensis (assembly GCA_016163765.1). NCBI lineage: Eukaryota > Metazoa > Mollusca > Bivalvia > Ostreida > Ostreidae > Magallana > Magallana hongkongensis. The sequence goes on along the minus strand of WFKH01011801.1, from coordinate 57,846,910 downwards.
TGGAATATCGGTAGCACCCCTTGTTTTCACAAAAATGATGAAGGTTCCAATCAGTTGCTTGAGAAAAATGGGTGTTCGTCTGGACGTTTATCTGGACGACATACTCATAATGAATCAGTCCAAACAAGGAGTTCTGACCGATTGCAAGTGCGCGATAAATGTATTGGAAAGCCTGGGTTTTGTCGTAAATTACGAAAAATCAGCGTTAGTCCCATCCAGTGTGATGGGATATCTAGGATTTACAGTAAATACAATAGAAATGACACTGGCACTTCCAAAGCAAAAAATTCAAAAGATAAAGGAGCTGAGTCGTCAAGCTATTCAAAGCAATCAAATGTCGATACGTTTTCTGTTAGAACTGATAGGGAATTTAACTGCGTCAATTCAAGCGATATTCCCGGCTCCGTTGCATTATCGCCATTTGCAATCAGAGAAGAACATGGTTCTAATACAGGGTGGGGGCTACAACACAATTGTGACGCTATCGGATCAAGCCATAAAAGAGGTAAACTGGTGGGTAAATCAAGTAGAGGTCTGGAACAGAAATTCCCTAATAAATCCCTATCCCGCAGTTATAATTCAAAGCGACGCAAGCAAAAAGGGGTGGGGTGCAGTATGCGAGAGAGTATGCATAGGAGGGTTTTGGCTGTCAAGGTAGTCTCAAAACCATATAAATGTTCTGGAACTTTTAGCGGTAACGTACGCGGTAAAAGCATTTCTCAAAGAGAAATCAGATCTGCAAGTTCTAGTTCAAACCGACAAAAAGACCGCTATGACGTATATAAACAAAATGGGGGGAACCCAATCCGCTCAATGCAATCAAATTGCCCACGATCTCTGGGAATGGTGTCTTCAGAGAAACATAATAATAAGAGCAGATCATATACCAGGTCACCAAAATCTTATAGCAGACTGGGAATCGAGGCATCATTTGGATTCGGGCAGTTGGATGTTGAACCCAGAATTGTTTCAGACACTTTGTCAAATGACCATAGATTGCAATGTAGACCTTTTTGCCGATCGAACAAACGCTCAGCTACAGACTTACATGAGCTGGCTTCCAGATCCCGATGCAGTAGCGTACGATGCTCTTCTCCATCCATGGAACAATATCAGGGGCTGTGCCTTTCCCCCGTTTTGTCTCATAACTCGTCTCAAAAAGACGAGAATGGAAAAGACGACGATTCTATTAATCACCCCTGCTTGGACAACACAACCATGGTATGCAACTCTCCTAGAGATGTCTGTACAGGACCCAGTTCTCCTCCCAATCCACCCGCAAACTCTGATAGCCCCGGGCGGTCAGATTCACCCGCTTCTTCAGAACGAATCCCAACAACTAGTAGGCTGGGTTGTTTCAGGAGTAATCTTAGATCGTATTCGCTATCAGAGGACACTGAAAAACTACTTTTCATTTCCTGGTCAAAAGGAACAAACAGTTCTTACGACTCAGCCTGGAATGACTGGACACGCTGGTGTTTGGAAAGGCAAAATGATCCCTTTTCGGTATCTATAAAAACAGTGTTCGAATTCTTGAGTTGATTACATCATAGCGGTTATCAGTATCGTACAATTAGCGTTCATAGGTCCGCTATTTCATCCGTACTTCCCTTTGTAGATAATTTACCTGTTGGTCAACATTATCTAGTCAAACATCTTATGAAGGGAATTTTGAAAGAAACCCCGCCTTTGCCAAAATATACCGTTTTGTGGGATGTAAATCTTGACATGTACTTTCATATTTGAAAGACTTGCCAGATGACAAAAATTTATCTTTAAAAGTATTATCCAAAAAGTTAGCTATATTGTAAGCTATTGCAGCCCCAAAACGTGTCTCTGAATTGGCACGTTTAGATATACGTTTTATGAAATTAACACCAAAGTATGTTGTTTTTCGTTTACCAGGTATATCCAAAACCCAGAGCGACTGCACAGCTAAAGAAGTCACCTATTACAGATTTTCTGACGAGCACATCTGTGTTCTGAAGTGTTTATGTGTCTATTTGGAACCACAAAGGTTTCAGGAATGAGAACAATTCTGAGGTAAGCGATCCCTTGCTTCGTGCAGTCGTCAAGCCTCATAAGGGATTAACACCAAACACATTTCAAACTGGATAAAAACATTATGAATCTGTCTGGAATAGATACTGCAAAGTTTCAGGCGCACTCTGCGAGAGAGGCGTCCACTAGTAAGGCTAATAATAAAGTAGAGTTTCTTTACATGAGATTTTGGATATGGCTGATTGGACAAATGTATCAACTTTCAGAAATTTTATTGCAGACCAGACTCTTCTGCAGGCTCATTTGGGAATGCAGTATTATCGTGTGGTGAGTGCACACATTTATAAATTGTGAGCTCTGAACGTGCAATGTTATATCTTATGACTTTTCTGAAGTATAATGATTTTATGAAGGCGCTTTAGCGTCTGATACGAAATATAGATTGTACGAAGAAAAGTCATAAGATATAACATTGCAATCCCGCCACACCCAAATTCTTATATACGCCCATGATATACGCAGCCGGTGTTCCTCCTTGAAAGGATTCCTGGAATTATTTTGTATATAAACTGAAAATAAATGGTTGTATAAGATTTCGATGTTATTTAAAAAAAAATGAAAGCAATCGATTTGGTCACTCAGGTGTGTTACCTGAGAGTGGGCGAGTCTAAATTTTCTATAGGGGTATATAGGCTTTTATTTTTAGAGCTATTATTGGAAGCTATTGCAATGTTATATCTTATGACGTTTCTTCATATAATCTACATTTCATATCAGGCGCTAAAGCGCCTTCATAAAATCTTCCATTTCATGAGTAAAATTGCGAAACGATACAATAGACCTGAAAACTGTATGGTTTAATTCCAGTTGTTTCTCTAACAGATCAGTTGGCAAATAACAAAGATTTAGATCTTCAGAAAACAGAGTCTATGCTGTTTGACTGTATTAGATAGTCTTTACGGTTATGGGTTCTAAAACTTATCAACGAAACGCAGAAATGAATTAAAGAATTGTTTAACCTTCGGTACAGAAAAATGTGCAGTTTAGATATTACTGTTACAATTGTTTGGAGAATTGCGCAACCAAACTGAAAGATATAGGTGATATGAACAAACATTTTTTAAGTTCTCTTAGGGGTCGGAGTTCGTTTAATTCATATTAAAGCAGGTCGAAATCTTTAAACCTTCGAGGTGCTGTTGGATAAGGAAACTAACAGCAAAATCAATACCAAGGGTACCAACATTACAGACCTCGTTGAGATAGACCATTTTACAAACGAGGGGGATACCCATGTGAGCAATGAGTACATGAGTCGGAAGAAAGGATACCGTAACCAGTGAATAAGGTGAGAGCCCTAACTATTGATTACTGGAAATGTTTTACAAATGAAAAGTGGGTTTTGAAAACTGTGAAAGGTTACAGAATTGCATTTTTGAGAGGCTGTACAAAGTTTAATTCCAAATCAGATATCTTTTTTTCTGAGAATGAATGTGCTTGTTCAAAATGAAGTGGATGTATTATTAGCAATAGAAGCAATTAAAAAGGTTCAAAATCCATCGAATCAATTCATATCAAATATATCTTTGGTTCTAAAGAAAGATGGAACTTCATAATAACCTATTATCAATTTGAAAAATTTCAATGAATTACACGATCATCATTTTAAGCAAGAAAATCTGCAATTTGCTTTAGAGTTGATTGCAAAAAGATGATTATCTAACTTCAATTAACTTTAAAGATGCATATTTTAGCATCAGTATTCATCCTTTTTTTCAAAAATATTTAGAAAGAGAATATGTACAGTTTTGCAGTCCTTTCCGTTAGATTTTCTTTAGCATCTCGGGTATTTACTAAGCTTATGAAACCTGAAGAGCAAATAGTACAAAGTGTACAAGATGTTCTTATTATATTGATGATTTTCTTGTTATAAACAGAAACTATAGTGCCTGTAGATATGAAATTCAATAATTGTGAATGAATTAGATAAACTTGGATTTACAATAAACTTAAAGAAATTAGTCCTTGAACCAAGACATAGAATCATATTTTTTGATTACTTATTGATTCACTGCATTTTAAAGTGGTTTTAACTAATGAAAAAATTACAAATATGGTATTATTATGCAAAGAAATATTGTGGGGAGAAATATATTCCTTTGAGAAAATTTGCATCTTATAGAAATATGAAAAGGGATAAAATCCAAAACCTAAGAGACTAATCACTACGATTATAAAATATTTATTTCAAATGACAGTGAAGTAGAGATACAATGGTGGTTAGATAATGATAATAAAAATTAAATGGTAAACCCATATATAAGTACTGTTACATGTACATGTACTGGTCAATTGTAAAGACAGTTTTCAGATTCAAAAGAATTGATGTTAAAACCATGTATTTTTTTCTCGTATTTGTCACCATTTTTTCTCGCCTTTGATTTTTTTGCCTCTCGATTAAATACACAATTAAACAGATTCGTGTCTTTGACTTTTGATCCAGATGCGGCAGAAATTGATGCTTTAACTTTACGTTGGTTTAATTTTTTTCCATATACTTTTTTTTTTCCTTTTAGACTATGGGAAGAGTTCTGGATAAGATATTGTCAGACAAAGTATAGAAAGCTATTTCAAATTGTAGCACTTTGGAAAAGACAAAGTTGGTTTCCTTTGCCTATCTCATTTTTGATATCTATTCCTGACAAGCTACCACGTCGCAAGGATCTACTGGTCATGCCACACACAGGAGAGAACCATCCATTGACAAAGAAAATGGTATTAATTGTCTACATTGTATCAGGGAACATCTCAAAATTCAAGAAATTCCAAAATATGAATCTGAATCTTATTTTCATTTTGTTCGACCATTAAACAATATCAGTGTTGTTGGAGAAAATGGATTCATTGGTGCCGTGAACGGAAATTCAATATATAGGACATTTAATAAAGCAAAAAATGTACTTATTCTGTTATCAATTTAAATAAAGCTAGTATGTGTATACAAACCTTGTCTCTATTTCGGGTGGAATGGATACATGATAATCAGTTTTGATACCAAAGTTATTGAAATGTATTTACAATTTGCATCCACCTAGACCTATGTGTAAATTAAAATGGGATGTATCGAAAGTTTTGCACTTTTTAAAGGATCTGTACCCTTTAAAAAAACTTGACTCTAATATTGTTAAGGGTTGAAATTGGTGGCGTTATGTGCATTAACTACCATTGCAAAGGCCAACAGCCTTTCTACATTGAATCAACATTGATGTAATATGAGGGTTTATGATGACAATTTTTTTTATTTCAAATACAAATTACCTTAAATATTCGGATAGAACAAAGGATATCCGTAAATGTTCTGATCTGAGCATTTTTTTTTCATTAAAAAGCCTATAATAAAGTGAATGCCTGTTTTTTTTAGCTCGATGGTTAAAGAGTGTGTTATCATCATCTGGGATAGATTCAATTGTGTATACTGTTCACTCGTTTTGATTAAGTTCTGCAGATTCAAAAGCTTTCGCATCGGATGTATTAGTAGAAGACAAAACTGGACTTCTACCAAAGCATTCATCCAGTTCTACCACAACGACTTGCCAGTAATTAATGAGCTTGACTGTTGAAAAATTGCGTATCAAGTGATTTGTATTTTGTGTTTCTGTGTATTTGTAATTTAATTTACAGTTTATATCATATGAACTGTAAAGTTATTACACATGTCGTAATGTAAATGTTTTTGTATAGTGGGGCCACCACATCGAATTCAGGTGGGGTCACATATCTACCTCACCCCAAGTTTGCGGATGCCACATGCTGGTGCATGTACCAGTTAGGCCCATGTATTTGCCTCTCCCTCGAAAATTTAGACCTAGTGGAAAATGACAGGTCTCACTACCAGCCTTAGAACGTTGGCACAGATGTTTACTTACGCCCTTAAATTAATCAATGCGGCTCTCAGCTCTCAGCCCCCTGTAAACTTACTAGCACCAATAACGTATGGTTAGGTTAAATATTACGACTTTAAGTCACATTATTTAGGTCTTCAAACGGATGTTACCTAAACTAAGGCATACAACTTGCCTTTTAAATGGCTCACCCTTGTTCAACCCCCGTTTGTTGTTTTTAATAAGAACTTACTGGTACAGATTATAACTTTATCCGTTTGATTAAAGTATGAATATTCATTTCATTAATGTTAAATTAAAACAGTCTTATATTAATGATAGAATTAATAAAGAGTGTTAGAAGAATTAATGATATCACTCCCTGGAAGAGAAACGAACAATAACTCTCGTCATGGTGTATCTAATTTTCTCGCATTATCACCGGTGTGAGATCGGTTTGTCCAGTGTGAGACAGCAGTGTGAGATTTTTCTGTCTTACACTGTGTATTTCTACGTCGCTTTAAAACGTAAACAAACGTTGTCTGCTGTAAGGAAATGCATAATGATGGATTGAGATTATCCAATAAGTAATTCTTTAGCGTAATTAATTACAATTTATCATATTTTTATTGAAAAAACTGTCGTATGCTCTCATTTTGACTTGCACTATTTAAAGCACGCGGAGGGATAAACCGACAGTAATCTTTTGAACGTCATAACAGAAAGTTGTCGGACATCATTTTTTAATGTAAAATAATGCGAGAAAAATAATCATTCATTATATACTCGTGTGGGATAGTGAAATTCCACTTTGGGGCCAAGATTCACGGTCTAGGACTCGGCAAGCCTCGTCCTAGACCGTGAATTTTGTCCCCTCGGTGGAATTTCACTATCGCACACTCGTAATAATGAATGATTCTATTAATATCACACTTATATCGGAAGAAATGAAAATACGTAAGCTGATTGTCAATAAACAGGTGCCAAAAAGCCTTTGTAAGGATCTTAAGCATTTTAAACAAAACACAAAATAAATATTTTCACATGTTTACATTATGTACTTTCTGAACTAAAAAGCATTTAAAGAGCAAATATAAACACAATAAAAGAATTTTGACATACATGTAAAGCTCAATATCTACTACAATGACTTTTACGAAAATTGCTGACTTTTACAGTCAACTGCTAACTTTACCATTAGGTCCATTTACGAAAGTTCTTTAGTGAGACTGATGTATAATAATGGGCGATTCTTATCGATTACATGCCTCTGTAAATAAAAAAATGAAAAAAAAATGACGTAGATATCCGTGGACAGCAAAAGTCACAATTCTTGCAAATATCCACTAGTACCGGTAAAAACGTTTTTGTATGCAGAAACTGGACAATATTTGAGGTCATAGTAAATTTTTTCTTATATACAAAAATGTAATGTAAACTTAGAAAATCAAAGGACTGAAGGCCTGAGAGGCGCATCGCATTGAAGGTAGCT
>WFKH01011801.1:57805408-57823654 GCA_016163765.1 Magallana hongkongensis | reverse complement strand
CCCCCCCCCCCCCCCCCCCCCGGAAAAATGACTTTAGAGTAGATCTTCCCCCACGGAAAGCCGGCTATATAGTAGATTTTCCCCTGTTTTACATTCCGGTCATGTTTACGGCGGGCCATTCGTGGCAATAGTTTGCAATATCTGAGATGATATTGATTACTCATATTTTAGGGTAATAAATGCATTTATTAATACATAGTATAAAATACAGGGTTTTATTTTTTCATCCCTGATATGAACGAAGGCACGCATTTATCACATTCCTGTATCATCACCCTTTATTTCACCCTTTGTTACGATTTTTTGGAACACTTTTGCTCCTTTTATTCAGATTTCGAAATATCGCGGATATTTTTGTTTTAATCGATGCACATTTACGGTGTGGACTATGACGTTATAACATGGACATATTTTTTTAGAGGACGTTTGAGCGTCAAAAATGCGCCGGTTTTGAGATGGGAGAACTAGGATAAAGCTGGATAAAGTTTTTCATATGAAAATATAAACGAATTGTTTGTCTAAAATATGATAAAAACAACAATACTTGACAAAATCTGGATCACACTCGAATCAATCCTCAATCAATATCAGCCCCATGGCCTTCGTTCCTCCGGCTGATATTGGAGTCTCGGGTTGATATAGGGTGTGATACAGATTTTGCCATGTATTATTTTCTATGTAATAAGCTCCTTTTAAAGAAAATAACTGATAAGTCTTGACTAAATTTTGCAGAGGGATTAAAGGGGCATGGTCACGATTTTAGTCAAATTCTAGTTTTATGTTTTTATTATTTACAATGCTTCAGAAATGCATTTCTAATGATCAAATAAAATTTGAGAGTCATTCGTAGAGTTATAAGCAAGATACAGGGCTCACAATTCTTTGTCATGTAAACAAGGCTCGTGCCCTGTTTTTGTTTACATAGGTTCAATTTACCAGTAAAAAATCTTTTTCCAGCTTATTTGTCTATCTTTTTATTTATTCTAAGCACAGATAAACAGTTCCTAACGTTTAACACATTCGTTTTACGTTTAAAACTGAATTTTTTTACTTCAACGTTCAAAATGTAAACAAACGCTTTGTTTACATACCGAAGAATTTCAAGCTCTGTTACTCGCTTATAACTCAACAAATGACACCCAAATTTCGGTTTCTTATTAAAAATGCCTTTCTGAAGCATTGTAAATATTAAAATCGGAAATTTTTTTTTTTTACCAAAATCGTGACCATGCCCCTTTAAGGGGTGAAAATTTATTACCCCCTGACTATGATTTTAAGTAAATACCTTTAGGATTGTCGATCTTAAATGTATTCATATACTAGTATCTTAACTTCTTAATAATTATCTAACGGGAGAATATGTGCAATGATTTGATGAGAAACAATTTTTTTACTTCGCTTGATGGGGTTCTAAATCAAATGAAATTTCAGATTGTGAAATGTATTTCAAACTAGACAACTCATTACATTTCATATACTGAGAAAGGTATTTTGTTCTAATTTTTTTACAACAAATAAAATTCTCAGATATATACCATCACTTGAAACTTTATGTACAGGTATTATAATGTATATAAAGACAAGAATACTGTCGTGTCTAGTTTTGGGGAATTATCTATATTTGTAAAACTCGCTCGCAATGAGGGCCCTTTATGATCCAGTCTCCGGTCCAAACGGTTTGGGATGACTGTTAAATATAAAACCAGGGAAGGCGTAAATACAAATTAAACTTGTTGTTTTATTGGCGTCTCCGATCAGAGTGTTTACAAGCAATAGTTACCAGTTACAATAACATATCAACATCTAATTTGTATGCTCAATGGCATTTACAAACTTAAATGAACCTAACATTCCTTAACCTGGTGACTCATAGAGTGATCAAACAAATGTAAAACACTCACTCTATATCTATACCTAAGATTTATAAATTTGATACAAAAAATGATTGTAGAACCCAATACTATCAACGCTAAAATATCAATCGAGAAAATTCGAATCCAGCTCTAACTAACATATACACATTACTGAAAACATTTAACATTAAAACAAATTCCTCAATTTACTTTAACATCCTGCAGGCATGTTCACGAAGCTATCTTAGGACTATGGTGTGTCCTAAGTACATCTTAGGATAAGTCTTAGTCTTAAGTCTGTTTCTCGAAGTTCTCCTAACTTTAGGAGCCGCCATAATTAGGACATCCCTTACCTTGACCTAAGACCATCCTAAGGCGTAAAATCACGTTTTGAGGGATATTGGGACTGTTGTGAAGCTTTTTCTTAAGACCGGTAGAATAAAGCAATATTTTCTACAGTTCCAGCATTTCCGAAAAACCTCAAATTCCCAATCCGGAAGGGGGGGGGGGCATAGTCATTTATTCTATCATGTACGTTCATTTTAATAAAATTATGTGGAGAGAGACCCCAAGCTCCCACCCCCCTTTCCCCATTGCTACATGCCTGCCTGGAAGCTGATAAATTAAGCAAAATCTTTTGCCGCAAATACTGTCTGTTTGGCGAATGAAAATTATTCACTTTTTTGATATCTGCATTGTACACTAAGTGAGTTACATTCTTTGTTTTGATTACTTTTGGAAATTATTCAAATGTCCTTGGCTAAAGAGTGAAAAAAAAATTTTCTTTAAAAAACTCGTAATGTTGAATAAACCGTATTTATGTATTTTCGAGATATATTACAACTTATTTCTTATTTAATATGTTCGTGTATTCTATATTTTGCAGATTAAAGGGAAATTGGTTGTGTTTGTACGTGTGTGTTTTCTACATGTAACGTTAAATTCTAAGCGCGTGTTTATGTATTACATGTACTTGAATGACAAGATTATTAAATGTTAATTTACACTCAAAGAATGCACACGTGTTACTTAAATAATTATTTGCTTGTAAGCCAATTTTGTCCTGATACATATATTCTTTACAAAAAAAGCAGTCATTTGGATTTCGTGGGGGAGGGGGGGGGGGGTATATTTTCTTTTTGTTTTGTTTTTGTTTTTGTTTTTTTGGTTTTGGTTTTTTAAACTAAATTGTTATTGGACACTGATGTATATTTAAGTATTTGTAATTTTTAAAAAATGTATACATTAAAATTACTGGTTTTAGGCATATTGTGTTAACTACCGACACGTACAATTTTCTCTGGCAAAATGTTCAATGATTTTTCCCTACAAAAGTCTCTCAAATTCGATCGGTATGAATAAATGTGAAAAATAAGAAGGTTAGGATATCCTAACTTGAGATGTTCCTAAGTTACCGTCTAACAACATCTTAAGACGTGTAATAAGTTGATCTTAGGATGTTCCTAACTTTTTTCCTAAGTTATATCTTAGGAACACACTTAGGTCATATCTTAGGAAAGTTTCGTGAACATGCTTGCTGTTCACTGACTCTGATAATTAATACGCGCAACAATGTAAAGGTCTCACAACACTATTTTTCCGAAGGTTCACGTCAAAACATGGCTGAGGCAAAATAATTCCCGAATTCCCCTTCGTTTTTAGGGGTTTTCCGCCAGCGACAGGGACTGTAATTTTTTATGAGATGAAAAACAACGTTTTAGATGCCTGATTTTCCCACTTTTGTAAAAATACGAGGTCACTTGAAGTTTTGATGCCAGTTGTTTCGGCAGGGGGTGAAAAGGCTCGGACATGATTTTCAAGCACATGTGTAACTTTGATGTAAACAAACTCTCGTGCCTTTGTGGATAGCTGTGTGTTTTTTGCTATTAGATTGTTTAGGAACTATTGTTTAAAAAGTTGTAAAGAGGGATTTTCCCAGAAGTTTGTTTTAAACTCGCTACCCGTGTCTAAAGCTGCGTAATTTTGGTAAGAATATATAGTAAAAATTAATATTGGTGTGCAACCTGAAGGAAAATTGCTATTATGTGTTTTAAGTCATAAAGTGGAGTGTTTTGGCGTTCTATCGATGTGTGTAGATTAGAAATTACCAACAATGTGAACATCAAACAGCGACTCGATTACAGTGTATCGGACCGTCCAAACTGCCCCGAAAAAATACAGCAGCTTATCCAGAAAGTTGGCTTTATCGTCGTAAACCAAAAAACCTTCTATGTAATACGAATTTTGTCTAAAATGAGTTATTTAGAGGCGTGTATGGTATACAGAAATTATAAAATTATGCCGCTAAAACGGCAATATTAAAGTGAAATATGAATTTAGCTATAATGCAGTACCCGCATTAGTTTCATTAGAACCAGACAATGCTAATTTAGATGACAACGCACGCCAATTCTTTAAAATTGAATGATATAACGGCAGTTTTTCAACCCCTCCCCCACAAGGAAGGCTTCCCTAAACTTGTACATGTATATATTCTCGGGTCGTCATGCTATTAACAAGTTTGCATTGTCTTGTGAATAGACATGCATATTTTAACAAATTAAAACCAAAAAAATCATTCAAAATTAACACGCCGTGAAATTACATACAGTATAACTTTTGACATATTTTCATAAATCAGAGGCCACCGCGAGCCTTATGGTTTTAATAATCGCTCATAACTTTTTGAATTAGCTACAGAATTCTGTAAAACTTTCCACATATATTCCACAATAAATATTTTTGTGTTTGCAGATCTTATTTTTGCGGGTGTAAAAAAATAGATTGAAAACTCTATCTAAACATTTACCTGCATTTTGTCACAAATAAATTGTAAAATCTCCAAACACAAAAGAGTGCATACAGTATAATTGTAAAATCTAAAAGTCTACAATCAAAATAAAATATTCCGGGTCAAGGTTAAGTAATAAGAAAAATAACTGAATTAAATAGGATATTAATTCTAATCATTATAACTGAGATATTACCAACTTTTAAATAGTTTGTCCTTAAACTGTATAAGTTTACTAATCAACCCTGAAAGCTCAAATGCTATGAATTTATAAATATACTTTTTCCGAATAGCTAAAATAATAAAACTAAAACCTAACTAATAAACAAAAATCATACCTGTTAAATATAAAACCAGGGAAGGCGTAAATACAAATTAAACTTGTTGTTTTATTGGCGTCTCCGATCAGAGTGACCCACGGAGGGGACGCTATCTAGATCGGAGACCCGCGCTTCCCTGCCCAGGTACTGACCAATCAAAATCTTTATTCTTTGTTCAAAACTAATTTCGGAATTGATAATTCTAATTAATTTGGTGATCACGTGATGTATTTATTTATTCCAAACTGACCGAGGCTCGACTCAGAACCTGACGCTACAGGATAATCCCCTAACAAAAGGTCTAATGGATGGCACTTACTTTGACCACGGAATTAACAAAAGATAAAAGTGAACCTAAAGAACAACTACTAACATATCAACACCTATGTACAAATTGAATCTAACAGCTAGAATGAACTCAAACAAATAAATGACATCTCTATATATTGGTTGCGGATTAACTTGAAACGTTCGTGCAACCTATCATTTTACACCTTTTACTTATCAAATAAAAAAGATGACACAAAGAACATTCTTCCTTGTGGGAAGACCAGCTGTCTAAACAAATCATTCCCTTCAATTAATCCGTCTCTTAATGAATAAGAAAAGGAACCTATATGTCTATCATAAAAAAAGACAAAGTAAAGAAAAAATAAAAATGAAATATTAACTTTTAGTACACAAAAGTCATAAGTAGTCATATTACAGATATTATTTGAAAAATAATATATGTCAGAAAGGACAATACATACAAGAAAATTCCCTAAGAAACATCTACTACAAAAGGTCCTTTATACGTGAAATTTCCAGTTTTAAGTTTCGTGGAAAACACAGAATGTCCAACTGTGGTTTAAATCAATTCTTTCCTTTAGAGATAAAGTTTAAATAATGTTTTAAATAGATTATAAAGTTTCTTTGAATTCTATTGAACCATCTCCGAGAAACATTTAAACGTACGCATTATATTTTTTTACTTATTTTTTTTTACAAAATTAAAACGTAAAAAATTGCAATTTGTCAATTTTAAGATAAATTTAAAGAGAAAGAGACTTCAGTCATTTCGAGGATTGAACCCGGGTCACCTAATGAGAAACAATTAATCAAGTCATCGGGACCGTCGCTGGGAAGCATATGAGAGTATATCTTGTCAAATCATGTAATTTATCAGATAATTACCTAAATAAGTTCTATGTATGCCATGATACATATATTCAATTTTCAGCGTTGTCTATAAAAAATAATAAATCGGTAAAACGAAACTTAACCTGTAAAAATGAATGCAGGTATATGCAAACTGAGGGTTAAAAACATTGATTTTTAAATCCTTCCTGGGTTTCCATTAATATTTTTTTATAAAATTTGAACCAGAATCGTGAGGGAGAAACTCTACAATGGGGAAAAACTACTAAATAGTAGCTTCCCCACCCCCACCCCCCCCCCCCCGGGGGGGGGGGGGCGGGGAAAGGCTCCTATATAGCAGGTTTTCCGGGGGGAAAAGCTACTATGGGGGAAAAACTGCTAAACAACACCGTAAATGTATTTTGTTATACGCAGTTTTATTTATTCATTTTTATTTTACAATAAATAACATTAATTGCGGGTATAAATGATCATGGCTTACGATTCACGTAGATCATGTTTTTGGATCGACATCGTTACAAAGCGTTCTTGAAAATTATATTCGCGATTTGTAAAAGTAGTTAAAATCAATTATAGTTCATTTCTGACTTTTATAACAAGTATCGATCAAAATCGCAAACGCAATATCACAGACCTTTTGTGTTTAGTCCATTCACGGTCAAATTTAACTCCTTCTGCTTCTCTGTCCGTTTTGTTCGGTTAAAGAAATTAGAATAGCTTGTCTCTATAATGTCCGAGGAAAATCATTATGCTCTTGAATCTGATTCTGCGATAGAATGCATATGTCCTCTGAAGATGCCTAAATAAACTCTAACTCAGCTTTCAATCGCTTTGTTTTCAAATTTCCAACCGCTCTGTGACTTCTACGGAAGTGGTACCATTCCGCCAAGCTTCAATCGTTTTTTTTCAATTGTACAATGACAATGAACTTTATTCTCATAACTGAATTTACAGTGTAGATAAAATACTTATGTATAGTATGTACAAATTACAATATAATAGATGAAAATCATTGGTACAGGCATGATGAAGGGATAACAGATAATTGGTTCAAGTTAACCAAGAGAGCTAACTCTCTCAAATATAGTATCTAATAGTTTACAAATTTTGGTAAGTTGGTTTATGTTTGTGACATTAAACAGTGTTTCAAATTTTACAACATTTGGATTTGTTATGAAATATTTTGGTAAACATATAACCCTTGAATTGGATATACATGTATATACATCAGTACATTTGAAAAGATAGTGAAATTCATCCCAAATTTCATTGCAAGCACATAATTTACAAATTCTGTTTTCTCTAGGAATATAAAACCATCTACCTGTCTCAACAGGTAATTTAGCATTACCCGTTCTAATTTACAATATTTCTTACATAGTTTTTTTGGCCAAATCATTAAATATTTTTCAAAATCCAGTGATTTTAAAAAAATCCTATAATTTAAACCTTTTGGAGAATTTTTTACCTCGCTATACCATGATTGCTTAAATTGGTTTAATAAAATATTGTATACTTTAGATTTTAACCAGGGTATGTTTATTGTGTTTTCATACCATATATATGTTAATCCACATTGATTTAAGATTTTCTTAATAGCTTCGCACCATGGGTTATTAAAATTCTTTAGTACATTAAAAATTGCTGACAATTTTGAGTTCTGGAAATTAAGTATTTACCCCAGAAGGAAATCATTCTAACTTTGACATTAATTGTTAAGGGGTATCTTCCGAGTTTCCCATACACCATAAAGTTTGGTGTTGAGGCTCTAAGGTTCAATATCTGTTTACAAAATTTTAAATGTACTTGAAGTGAATTTTCTTTATTGTTTCAATTTATTATAATAAGAAAGTGTTGTCTTGTCAAAATGTTAATCGAAGCGGCTTTCTAGGTCATCACAAAAAAGAATGTATGGAGCAATGAAATCGTCATAATTTGCAACAAATGTAAATATAAGAAATAAGGTATCAATTTTGGATGCATATCGGGATATAAATACGGGTTGGTACCTGATCAAATCTTCTATAAGCCCTTCGGGCTTTAAGGGATTTGATCACGTGACCAACCCCTATTTATATCCCGATATACATCCAAAAATGATTTTAAAAATTGCAAAGTAAACACACTCTGAAACTGATAAAAATACGTGTGATGCATTTCCATCAATGAATGAATGTAAAGAAACCGTTATGAATTTAAAATCAAATAAATCTCCTGGCCTCGATGGTATACCCAATTAATTTTATCATTGTTTCTGGCAGCAATTATCCTCCTTATTTTTATGTGATCAAGAAAATTTTTTTGAACGGAAAAATGACATTTTCTCAAGAACTTGCTATTATCCCACTTATACATAAAAAAGGAAGAAAAAACATGATTTGAAAAATTACCGAGAAATTAGTCTTACTAATACAGACTACAAAATCATAGCTTTCATTATTGCATTAGGTTTATTTCAAAGCAAATTGGTACGTATGTAATTTGAAACTATGCATTCAGAAATACTTGAAAATTCTACATGGTATTGGAAATACTAGGAATTCTTCATTTTTCAAAACGCTCTTGATTAAAATTGTAGCTAATTTTATGTCGTCGTGGGGGACCTGGCCCATGGCTTTTCCAAAAAAAAAATAAAAAAAAAATAGGGAGGTAAAATATAGACTCTGTGATGACGATGGACCTACCTCCCTACAAAAAAAAAACCTTTTCAGTACAACCTTCTTATCGACTTCAATATCTTTGTAAAAATACAGCTGTAATAATATACACTTTTATTCAGAATATCTTGATCAATTTATAATAATGATATTATCATTGTAAAAAAAACTACGATTTTGTATAAAATATTTTTGTAACTTTCTATTTGTATATCATTATGGTTCATTTTCAAAAAAGGCTAATTTTCAAATGACACTTTTGTTAAAAATAAATGCAAAATAACATTAAAAAAGCTATTTGTAATATTTTCACAGAAATTCTAATTATAGTGTTAAATTTTAAGGGATTATAAATAAATATTCAGAGACTCCCAACTTAAAAAGTACGTAGATCATTGACCTTTTTTTGAAAATAAAAAAGCAACAACAAAACAATCCAAGTTCTATAACTTCTATATCAGTTCTATAACTGATGGGTTTTCATTATCATCAGTGGATTTTTTTCAATTCTGAGTAAACTTAATCCTTAATAAGAATTCTATGTTAGAATCAAAGGTTATTTTCATATAAGGGTCTGACCACGCATACTCACCAATTTTCTTCATATTTAATTGATACACATACGTAGATGTAAATCGCATAAAGCCACTAAAACTTCTCTTTGGGTAACCGTTTCCATGGTAACCGAGGTTAAAGATAAAAAATTAGCAAATCTTACATATTTTAAAGCCATATGATTAGGTATTTCCAACTAATATTAGCTATCAAAGACATAAACAACCTTTGGCATATTGTCAATTTTCATGTTATAGAAGAAATGTTACCATGGAAACCGTTAAAAATAATTTAAATCGTTTTTTTACTTGTTTTTTAAAGCAAACTGGTAACTATTAAATTTTTACACCCAATCAATGTCCCAATTTACACTTTTTTAAAATGAAAATTGACACTCGTTGCTATGTTAAGAAGGGCAAGAAATAGAAAAAAAACTGATAAGTTGACGGTGATTTTGAAGGCTGTTAATGCTAATTTTAGATTTTTTTGCAATCTTGTAAAATTTGCCTACATTTTCTTAATATACCACAAAAAGCTTTGTTTTGCAACACAGCTATTTTTTTTTCAAAAATTATTTTTTTTTAATTTGCCTTAAAGTTAAGGACATACATGATTTTATCCCGTCAATTGATATCAAATAATTATATTTTATATATAAATAATACCTATTTAAAATGCCTCAAAACATAAGAAATTTTTCTTATTTTCAGTTCGTTACCATTGAAACGGTTCTCAATTTTCATTTGTAAATTCTTTATTGCGCAATCATAATAGTGTGTGAAAAGCATTCATGATTGGCTTTATAATTTTAAATTCAATTAGTTAATCAAATGATGATAAACAGATGAAAACGGCCCTTTTTAAACAATGAATTATAGTAAATCTACCATGCCTTTGATTTTAAACCAAGATTAAATAAAATGACCTATCCTGATAAGTGTTGATTGCTTGGATCGTTTTTTATTGTAACGAATGGCGCATTATTTTAATTTCTCGCGTTACGTTAGTATAGCGAGAAATAGTTGTCCTAACGACATGTAAACAATTTGTTGCGCCGAAACGGAAGCTCCGTTTCGTATATTTAGTAACGTTTGTATACTTAGTGATAGCCAATGAAATAAGAGTTTTGGGAATGACGTGTTTGAGTAGAATTCTTAGATTTTGAAGTTCAGTTTCTAGCGCACGCTCTACCCGAGCAAGTCAAATTTTGTATGATGGACGCTAGGAGAATGGAGTTAACTCAAACTATCGCGGAAGAAGTTAATATGGTCGTTACGCGCCAGCAAGGGGATTTGCTGAACAGTTTACAGACAATGATAGATTCAAAACTTTCAAATTTCCAGCAGAGTGCTATCCAAGTTGAAAGAAGCAAATGAGCATCTTAATTCGACCACAATCAACTAAGAAAACGTCGAGTCAGCCAAATCAACCATCACAGAAGGTATTGAACTTGTGAAAAATCGACAAAAGCTTATCAAGTTGGCAGATTCTTCTCAGTTAGAATGGAAAGTTGTAAAAGAATATGAATCAAATCCGATTGCGGCAGATTCGGACGACGAAAAGAAAATGTACCGAGCCCAAATGAGAGCGGAAAAGAAGGCCAGAGAAGACAGATTTTCAAGACGAAGACCTTACAGATTTGCGCCATACTATAAGAGGCCAGCAGCAGAGACCGTCTCTCGCATGGAAACGGAAGAAAAAACTTCTACAAGAAAACCTGGCAGATGTTATTACTGTGGTGCCAAAGGTCATTGGAGCCGAGACTGCCCAAGAAAAGATGAAAATAAGATAAGTAAAAATTGTACTTCAGATTTGGGCAAATTTGAAATTGAAATGAATCCACAAGTTGATAATAAATTGTCAAAAATGCCTAGTCCTGTTGGTCGTTTAAAGTCACAGGTGAGTGAATGGGAAGAAATTGGGGCAAATAAATGCATTGTTCAATTGATCAAGGTAGGTTATAGAATTCCATTCAAAACCGAACCACCTTCGAAAGTGTTACGTAATAACAGGTCTGCGTTGAACGACAAAACATTTGTGAAAAAAGAATTGGAAAATTTTTTATAAAAATAGGTGTGTTTCATAGGTCAGTAATATTCCCAGAGTTGTAAATCCACTGACGGTTGCAAAAAACAGAAACGGTAAGCCACGCTTAGTTCTTGATTGCAGACATATAAATCCACATTTGCATAAATTTAAATACAGGTATGAAGATGCTTCGATAACCAAAGAAATGTTAAAAAAGGGGGATTTTATTTTCACATTTGATCTCAAATCTGCCTACCATCATATTGAAATGTTCAATGAACACAGAGAATTTCTTGGCTTTTCATGGGAAATTGATTGGAAAACTCATTATTATGTTTTCAATGTTTTACCTTTTGGTATATCCACTGCTGGCTACATATTTACGAAAGTTCTTAGAGAACCTGTCAAGTTTTTGAGAGCAAAAGGTATGAGAATCATTACTTTTTTAAATGATGGTATCGGAGCTGAATCTTCTTTAGATAGAGCAAATTCTGTTGTCATTTACGTTAACCAACATTTTGAAAAGCTAGGGAAACTTTTTATTACAGAAGACAGAATCCAGCGGCTGAAAACTTGTTTGAACACTATTCATTTGAAGGTAAAGAAAAACAAAATGTTTTTTCAGGTTAAAGAATTGGCAGAAACAGTTGGTCAAATTATTTCAATGAAGGCAGTTTTTGGCAATACTGTCAGACTGAAGACAAGGTATTTGTATGATTGCATTATGAGTCGAGCAAGTTGGTACTCAAAGATAAAAATTTCTGAGAATGCTTTCAATGAAATTAATTTTTGGCGGGAAAGTTTAAATTCCTTAAACGAAAGCGGTTGTCTTATAGAGAGTTTTGATACATCAGATGTATGCGATTTTCATTTATTTTGTGATGCCTCAGATGTAGGCTATGGTGGTTTTATAGGACATATGTCTATTGACGGTCAAAAGAATAGTGTCGGAAGTGTGTTTGGTAGTTGGACAGAAAATGAAAGTCAGAAAAGTTCGACATGGAGAGAGTTGGAGGCTGTGAACAGGGTTGTCAAAAGTAATATTTCAAATTTAACCAATGAAAAAATCAAAGTTATTTCAGATAACAAAAACGTTTCTAGGATTTTACAAATTGGTAGTAAAAAATCTTATTTGCAAAATATTGCTGATGAAATTTTTAAGACATGCTCAGATAATAATATTCGAGTCAATCCTTTTGGAAGCCGAGGGCAGAAAATAAAAAAGCTGACAATTGGAGTCGTTTGACAGATATGGATGATTGGTCAGTCGATGATGAAATTTTTGAATATTATGAACAACTTTGGGGTATTCATACAGTTGACAGGTTTGCAACACATTATAACAAAAAATGTGTCAGATTTAATTCAAAGTATTGGTGTCCAGACACTGAATGCATAGGTGCTTTTAATGCAAGTTGGGCAGAGGATAACAATTGGTTGGTCCCCCCCCCCCCAAAAAAAAAAAAAATTTAATAGCAAAAGTTATAAACAAATTTGTTTCAGACAGAGCAAAGGCAACTTTGATCATTCCAGAATGGAAATCGTCTCCATTCCGGCCGATGTTGCATGATGGTAAAAATTTTAAAAGTTTTGTTAAGTGTTGGAAGTATTTACCAGAGAAAAAATTTATTACATATAGTAAAAGCAAAAAATCAGTATTTGCTAAATTTCCTATGGATTTTAACATGTTAACACTGAAAATTAGGTTTTGAACTTTTAAAGGATTTGTTTTTAATTAAAAAGTTGGCATATTACAAGTATTACAGCATTTGTTGTATGTTTGCACATGAGTGATTTTACAAAATTTTGATTTTAGGTTTAGATTTGCAGTCACACAAACAGGGCAGTAATGGATAGCGGTGTCCCTCTTGACATTAACCTGGGAAACCTTAGCAATCACATGTCAAAGTATCTCCTGTTTTCAAAAAGTGATAATACAAATAAAGCATATACGCATAGTTTTCAACGATGGACCAAATTCATTAAAGATCACGGATATAGCGAAATACCAGCAGAACATGTGCATGTTGCGTTATATTTAACCAATCTACTTGATACTGGCGCATCTTATTCCACTGTGAATTCTACAATTTACTCGATCAAATGGATGCACAATTTATGTGGTCTAGATGATCCCACAGATAATTTATTCGTAAAATCGCTCCAAGATTCTGCAAAAAGATTATCCGCAAAACCTGTACGTAGGAAGGATCCGGTTGACAATGAGATGTTACAGAGTTTATGTTCGTTGCACGAATATACAAATGATGTTTTGATTTTAAAAAACTTAGTTATATTATTTGGATTTTCTGGATTTTTAAGATTTGATGAAATAAGCTCTTTAAAATGTAATAATATTTTGGTTGAAGAAGAGTATGTAAAGCTTTTTATTGAGAAAAGTAAAAATCACCAGTTAAGAGAAGGTAACGAAGTTTTGATAGCCAAGGGTGTTACGTGTGCTTGTCCTTACAATATGTTTTTACGTTATGTATCAGCTGCAAATATTAATTTGTTGTCAGATTTTATTTTCAAGCCAGTATTTCGAAGCAAAGGGGTTGCAAATTTGATCAAGAAAAACAAGCCTATTAGTTACACAGCAGCGACAGAAAACATTGTTAGCATGTTGAAATCTGTTGCTCCAAATTTAAATATTGGTCTTCATTCACTCAGGTCAGGAGGTGCTTCTGTTGCAGCAAATTCAGTTGTTGACGAAAGATGTATACAAAGGCACGGCTGTGGCAACGAACTTTGAAAAAATTACGCACTTTGAAATTTTTTTTTCAAAGTGCGTTAAATTTGGGACCAAATCAACGCACTTTGAAAAAAATGTTCAAAGTGCGTTAATTAACCCACATGAAGGTACATCAACATTCTTTAGTATCGAGACACTTAACGCACTTTGAAAAAATATGTATAAATCACAAATTTTGGAATTGAATTCCTAATTTGTTGATAGTATGATGATTTGTTAACACTAACGAATTTTATTTACCGTCTTTGAGAACGAGGAAGGAGTGGGGGTGGGGGTTAACCAAAGATACTGGTAAATTACCAGTACATCATTTATTTGATAACAGAAAGAAGGTCCCCTACCCCTCTTTTTCCTTCCAAAACATATATGATATTCAGCAACATGGAGCTAATGTTTAAAGGGACATGGTGACGCAGAAAACCATGATTTAGCAAATATTGAATTTTTACACGATTTCCACATATTTTATATATCATATGAAAAGATGAACTTTTGAAAAATTACGATGTTCAATAGTAAATAAATCAAATTAAAGAGAGAAAAATATAAATAAGCGTCGGGCCAACACGAAAATATTGAGTTTTCCTTCCGCTTCATAGCCACGCAAGCGCAAGGGAATGTAAATACTGCAGCGTGGCATACATCATGAGCCAGAAGCCTCTCATTGAAACATGATGTCTTCAAGAACTATATATTTATTAAGATGCATTCTCTATTAATGCATATTTCTTACCACAGACATCGAATAGCCTCAAATTCATATTCTTTTTTCAGTGTGTCAATCCCACTGTAACTATTTTTAGACAGAAATCGCAATCACGTGACACTAAACCAATGTTCAAAACAACTCGGTTTGTTTACGTGTGCAATTTCCGGATGAGCTTTAATGACTTGTAAATTGATAGGTGATGACTTATGATGCGTGAAACCTTCCGTATGATAAAATTTCAAGTAGCCCTTCTTATATTCGTTGTCATAATCGAAAAGTAAAACATCTATTTTGAGTCACCGTGCCACTTTAAGATCAAAAAAAGAAATACACTTTGTTGTAAATTAGGTACAGTGATATTAAAAAAACGAGCTGGTCAATAATTTATGGTTATTTATGGTTTGCTAAAGAATCTATAAGTGTTTCAACATTAACCCTCTTTTCAAGTTCTAATCAGATAACTTCATTATAAAAAAGTTACATGTTCATTGACAAACATTAAATTATAATAAACTTAAAAATAAGCATTTGGGTGTAGGTTTTTTTTTTCTCTCGCAATGATCCCTAACGTATCCTTTTTTCACATCATGTTTGTTTAAAGCACATGCAATTGAAGCCAGTTGAAATATGTTATACACTATCTCCCTTATCAATAAATAAATTAAATCATTTTCGTTTCTGGCATAGCCCAATGTACCAGATAAGAAGTAAAGGATGACTGCACTTAAGGACATGCGATATTTGCGAGAAAATGAACTTTTAAAAGAAGAATTTTTCTTTCAATTGCAGAAATGGTCAACATCTAAACTGCAACTTTACGTAATTGCGTTAAATAAAAGTATGGTGTTACCGAATTTGTTTTCATAGGCGGGGGTCATCACGATTTCTTGAATCTCCATACGATAATGAGGACGCCCACTTTTATAATGACTTCATACATAGTCAGCGCATGTTTGTCTATTGTTCTCCGTTTAACAGTAGTTGTATATTTTCATTATCAAAGTTATGTCAAAGGGAGATTAATAGACAAACATGCGCTCATGGTTTCAATGAGAAAAAATGCTTCTTCTTACTTTCGCTTTCCCTCTGGTAATCAAGGGTTGATGCATGTTGAATATTATAATTCACCACGTGATTTCTCACCTAGGGTAACTTTGTGAATACAAAACGTCACATGACGTGTAAGGTAGCATGTTATGTGCTAACTAGGACAATGTTTTCGAGCACGTTAAGTTGTCAAGCATTGTTTAAAGTCTTCTGTACTTACATGGGCGTGGTCTAATTGTTGAAACAATAGTAAATAGTATACTTGTACCATATAGAATAGATAGGGTTATGTAAATGATAAAATACTCAAACTGTCCATTCTGTGAGAGAAAGAACCGTTCGAGGCCCTGGGTCTCGAACAGTTCTTTCTCTCACAGAATGGACAGTTTGAGGATTTTATCCTACTAAAAACATTTTCTCTATTGTTAACTTAATAAACTGTCTCAGGTGTTGGCTTGAATGATTGCTAAGATTATGTAACTCTATTGATTGTCCATTTTAAAAACAACAACAAAAGGGTTGAAAATAATGGTGTATTGTTGAATTTTAATGGACAGTGCCAGGTAATTTTATATTTAAATGATACCTAAGGTGATTTCTGACTACTCCCTGGGTAAAACTCTATGAGAAAAGATGTCTTCATCAGATGGAGAAAGTATATTTTTGACGCAATTCGATCGTACAAACGCACCAACAATGAACAATAACAGAGAGTGAGTGAAATAATTCATGGAAAAGGGGGAAATTCAAGTATGGAAAAGGGGAAATTCAAGTATGGAAAAGGGGGAAATTCAAGTGATGGCCAGTGTGAAAAAAAAGATGAAAATGTGCGATCCCTGTGATTCCAATAGCAGTGAACCTAGTGAAATTAATATTACCTCTGGAAATATGTCTTTCTCATTCCAATTCTGATATGTTTCTGGAGTCACATTTACAGAACCATTCATTGAAATGGTCAGCATATTTGTTGTGCATGTATGCCTTTCTCCGGAGACGATATATTCATATTGTTGTAAAATAATATTTTAAATACTAATTTATGTTTATATTTGAATTAAAGTAAATTTTCCTAACTGTTGAGGACCATGTGTGTGTATTGCTTTCAACATTTAAAACCTGTACATTAAGTTACCTGTAGCTGTACATTAAGTTGGAGAAGCTGTCGATTAAGTTAAGAATCGACAGTTTTTTCCCCTTAATATACAGCTACAGGTAACTTAATGTACAGGTTTTAAAAATCCAAATATATTACACTATATAATGTACCAAAAACACAAAGGATTACATAACAAAAATGTTTTAAGGTGAAAGAGTGATCACATAAATTTTTATACATGGCATTGTTATTCATGCTAATTTTAGTTCCATTCTGATAATGTCAGATCCACCTCTCATGCATATTAATATCAATCTTATGTTTGATCAAGGGCAGATAAGCGAAATTTCTCCTTTTTTCGAAAGTTGTAAGGAGAAAAACAAAGAATGAGCTTACTGTATCACAGTCTAAAATCTTAATTCATGTTGGAAATTGACTAGACTCTTTAAATAATTTAACAAAAGTGATATAAGGTTAAGAAATAAACGCAACAGAAGCGACCGAAAAGGGCCCAACACCCGGCGCTAAGTGCAGTCATCCTTTGCTGCATACACAAAAAAGGTAAATGCAGTTGCTAAGCTAATTCAAATCTCCTGAGTTGTTCTTTAAGTAAATTGTCAAAGAAAAAAATTCTAATCGATAAACTGTTTATCAAGTTAGCTGAGAATGCATTGGCTTCTTTTTTAAATATACCATATTAAGGCAAACAAGGTTAAAACAATCATTTATTCTATATAAAATTATATATTATTTCGACTAAACCCTGAACAATTTTTTTTCAAAGTGCGTTAATATCGACGATATCAGCGCACTTTGAAAAAAAAATTCAAAGTGCGTTGACTTGGTCCCAAAATTAACGCACTTGTTCAAAGTGCGTAATTTTTCAAAGTGCGTTGTAACATGGCGCGCTGTTCCGTGCGGTCAGATGACGTCGATTTTTAAGCGTTTTTAAAGACATGTTCTTGCCGTAATATCTTTTAAAAGTCCTCTGCTAGTTTGAAAATAGCTTCAAACGACGTATGAAAATGACGTACACCATACAGACTAAATCACAATAGAAGATTATGAAGTTTGAAATGTTTTATAAAAACTGTAAATATTCATATCTAAAAGCTCAATTACAAAGTTTGGACAATTTTTACGCTGGGCCGTGCGTACTTTCCGCGACCCTTTGATACATTAAAATTTTAGTTTATTTCTATAGAAAACATTCAAAACCACTTTAGTTTGATTTGAAATTTTATAACAAAGATTTAAATATACAATACACTGTATGTATATAAAAAATTATTTAAAAT